>JAWZYT010002313.1:0-2500 GCA_034508575.1 Petrolisthes manimaculis
AAATGAATTGTGTAAGCCTTTCTTTCTTATATATACAACTCAAGGGTCTGGTCAACGAGGGAGAGAGGGGGGGGGAGAGTGGGGGGTGGGGGGAGAGGGGGGGAGATGGGGGGGAGAGTGGGGGGGGAGAGGGGGAGGGAAAGGGTAGCTAGGATGTGTGAGAAAGTGAGATGGGGTTACTAAGGGGTGTTGGGTGGGGTGTAGGGAAATGGGGGAGGGGAGGGGAGGGGAGGGGTAGGATGTGTGGGAAGGGTGTGGGAAAGTGAGAGGATGTGTGGGAGAGGCAGGGGGAGAAGTGTGGGAGAGTGAAGACGAAATTGAAAAGAGAGAGACAGGGAAAGGGAAAGGGAGAGAGAGAGACAGGGAAAGAGAGAGAGAGAGACAGGGAAAGGGAGAGAGAGAGAGACAGGGAAAGAGAGAGAGGGAGATGTGTGGGAGAGAGAATTTGAATTTTGAATTTAACATTTTATTGAGACAGTACAATAATACATATACTGTATATACATATATATATACAAAAAGTGTGCAAATTACACAATCTCAAAAGGGTGATGGTGATTAAACAGTACATACACACCCTAATTTAAATATACACCCTAATCTAAATATACACCCTAATCTAAATATACACCCTAATCTAAATATACACCCTAATTTAAATACCATTCTTAAATTTTACATAGCATAATATTGACGGCATATGGATATTTCACAATTATAGTTGATTTATTTACATATTGTCATATACTTTACATAGAAAAGCTATAATATATCCTTATTTTAATATATTTTTTCTCGGAATCCATTTTTTACCGATAAGATACTCTTTTGCAGGTAATAACTTTCTCATTTTCTAACCAGTTTTTAGTTTGTAAAGTTTATTCTAAAGATCACGGTATAAAGAAGACATTCATTTGTCAAATTTCTGATACATATAAAAAAAAATATTTTATGAGTTGAAATTTGAGTTTTTTTCTTTTTTTTTCTTCATTTTTACTGACAAATGGATTGATAGGTATGAAAATCTACTTTAAAAAAAAGCTATGAACAGTTATATTCTACATGCAGAATTGACGGAGTTATTAAAACTCAAAATTCTTTAAAAAAAAAAAAAAAAAAATCAAAAATAAAAATAATCATCAGAATAACTTGATTTTGGGTATGAAGCCTTTTTGTGACCATAATTATCATCATTGTGTTACAGTTCTCTCCCTCCTTACTGTTTCTTCTTCACATTGTATTTTCCAGATTATAGTTTTATGTGTTTTAGGGTCATGATACAATCCATATCAATGTTTTCTTTTTCAGTTCCCTTCTTGGCAAGTTCATCTGCCCTCTCATTATTTGTGAACCCTATGTGGGATGGTATCTACATGAATTTGGTGTTTCTCCCATTCTCTTCCAACTCCTCAATAGGAAGGAAGGGAGGGAGGGAGGAAGGGAAGGAAGGGAAGGAAGGGAGGGAGGGAGGAAGGGAAGGAAGGGAGGGAGGGAGAGGTGTGGATGAGTGAATGGGGTGAAACAGGGTGAACAAAAACAATAAATAACGTCCTGTTGTTGTTATTGTTATAGTTATTTTTATTTTTGTTTTTATTTTTGTTATTGTTGTTTTGATTGGTTTTGGAGGAATCAATTTGCTCCAGATTTACCATCAACATTGTGCTACTCCCCTTCCACCCCCACCCCTCCCTACCCCCTATGACAAACGTTGATAATGTAAGTTGTTGTTGTTGTTGTTGTTGTTATTGTTGTTGTACTCTAATGTGAGAGAAAATAGAGGGAAGGAGAGGAGGGAGGGAATTGTAGGGAAGGATGAGGGAGAGAATGAAGGAGGGAGAGAATGAAGGAGGGAGAGAATGAAGGAGGGAGGAAGGAGAGGAGGGAGGGAAGCGGGATAGTGAGAGAAAGAAGGAAGTAGGGAGGGAAGGATGAGAGAAAGAGGGAGGGAAGGGAGGGAAATGCAAGGATTTGGAAGGATGAAAGGAGAGAGTGAATTGGAGGGAAGGATGCGGGAGAGTGAGAGAGTAGTGAGGCAGAGCAGAGGAAAGAGGGGAAAGGTGGGAGAGAGAGGGGGGAGTGAGGGTCATAGAGGAGAGAAAGGGGGGGGGAAGGGATATGGGAGACTGACTGACAGGGAGGGACTTTGAGGGTTGAGGTGAGGGGAAGGAGGAGGGAGAGTAGGGTGAGGGGAAGGTGAGGAGGGTGAGGGGAGGGAGAGGATAGTGAGGGGAGGAGTGTGACATAAAGAGAGAGAGAGAGAGAGAGAGAGAGAGAGAGAGAGAGAGAGAGAGAGAGAGAGAGAGAGAGAGAGAGAGAGAGAGAGAGAGAGAATAGTTTGGGCAAGTTGAAAGTAAATATATATATATAAATAAATATATAAGTATAATTGTCTATACTCACCCACACCTTCCTTACTTGACTCACTGTGTTCATTTCACCCATGCCAATTCATCTACAGTTGTTTGCTTACCTGAAACACACACAAACACACAAAATATAA
>JAWZYT010002313.1:15000-90000 GCA_034508575.1 Petrolisthes manimaculis
TGTATGTATTATATCCCCCTGCCATAGTACACAAACAAACAAACAAATAAACAAACAAACAAGATACAGTACCTCCATACTGTATCAACAATAAATAATAACCAAACCAAACCTAACTATGTACTGTATATATCCCCCTGCCATAGTAAACAAACAAACAAGAAAACAAACAAGAATAAATAATAACCAAACAAACAAATAAATAAACAAGATACCTCATACTGTAACAAGGCCAAATAAAGTAAACAAAACAATTAAACCTGACCAATAAATCTGCAAGTAACAACAACTACGACAACAACAACAACAACAACGAGACCTCATCAATGTTAAGGTGGTAATTATTCACTTTTGTTGTTACATTGGAGTGTCATGTTGATTCCTCCAAAGTATGTCACGAAACAACAGCATCAGATGAACATAAAATAATAATAATAATAAAAATAATAATAATAATAATAATAATAATAATAATAATAATAATAATAATAATAATAATAATAATAATAATAATAATAATAATAATAATAATAATAATAATAATAATAATAATAATAGTAATAATAATAATAATAATAATAATAATAATAAAAAATGATGATAATAATAAAAAATGATGATAATAATAATAATAATAATAATAATAATAATAATAATAATAATAATAATAATAATAATAATAATAATAATAATAATAATAATAATAATAATAATAATAATAATAGTGTTGTTGTTGTTGCTTGGAAGAGTTAGGAGGAATCATTTGCTCCATATGAACACAAATACTAATGGTGTTGTGTTGTTGTTGTTTGTAATAGTGTGTTGGAGGAATCATTTACTCCAGATTTAGCAGCCCTGTACTTCCCCCTTAAGGGAGTTTGTTCCCAGTAGGGTGCAAGGCTTCACCAATATTGATTTTAACACTTGGTTCTCACGTCAACACAATATAACTTCATTCAAACACATTATATATTTATAACAATAATAATAATAATAATACTGTACTGCATTAATTATATCTAACAATAATAATAATACTGTACCGGTACAGTACTAAATTATCATTATTTAATTATAATAATACTATACTGTATTATTAATATCTAACAATAAAAATAATACTGTAATGCATTATCTATATCTAATAATAATAATACTATACTGCATTATTAATATCTATCTATCACAATAAGCTAATGTAAGTAAGACTTGTAAACAATATTTTAACCATTATCAATAAATATTAAAATAACAATACAACAAGTGATGGTGTTTGAGAGAGCAGAAACGGAAGTGATTGACTTTGCTACACCTTACAGAGTGGAAGTACCAACTGGGACGAAGTGTGAGATAACCCTAAGGGGTGAGAGGATGGAGGAAGTGAAGGAGTTTAAGTACCTGGGGACAGTTATGTGTAAACATGGAAGTATGGAAGGAGAAATTAGGGAGAGAGCAGTGAAGGGTAGACAGGTCATAGGATCACTGGGGAGGATAATGAAAGGTAGAAGTGTGAGTATGGAAGTGAAAAGGGGACTGCGAAATAGTATAATCTTGCCAACACTGACGTATGCGTCGGAGACATGGACATGGAGTAGGGCTCATCAGTCAAGAATAGGTGCTGTGGAAATGAGTTATCTGAGAGGTGCATGTGGACTGACAAGGTGGGATGGAGAAAGTAATGAGAGTGTGTATAGGAGATGTGGTATGAGTGAGAAGGCAATTGGTATTGAGTGTGGAGTGGTTGAAAGAGTGAAGCGTAATACTTTGAGGTGGTTTGGACATGTAGAGAGAATGCAAGGTGAGGAGTTTGTAAAGAAGGTGTATGTAAGTGAAGTTGTGGGACGTGGTGTGAGAGGTAGACCACCAGTAAGATGGCAGAACAGAGTGGAAGAGTATGTAAAGGAGAGAAACATGAGGGGGAGGGGAGGGATTGAACAAGTAAGGAGGGAGTGTGAGAACAGGGAAGACTGGAGACTTTTCTGCCGTGGCCACCCCCTTCGGGGGAGTTCCCGGAGGGAACGAGGCGTCAGAGCTATAGATAGATAGATAGAACAGAAGATAAATAATTATACAGTACTGTACTTGCAAGTTTTAAAAATAACCCCTGACTATTGTTTATGTCTGTACAGTGACTTCACCATCAGGAGACCTTCACTTTTTCCCAGAATTTACCCTAAAATTGAAAAGCACTGACATTATTTTATTTTTTTTACATTCGGGTTTGTCCGTCAATATTGGAACAGGTGAAAAATTCCATGATGTGACCCAAATATTACACAAAATTTATATAATATGTGTGTGTGTGTGTATGTGTGTGTATGTGTGTGTATGTATGTATGTGAGTGTGTGTGTAATAAATGAAACTCCAGCATATCCTATTTATCAGTTTAGCAGATAATAATATATTAATAATAAATAATAAATATAATAAAATAAATACTGTACTATGGTGAACGGATTTATCAACTACTGTACCATACATTAAAAAAAATTTACCCTTTATAAATATTGATTTATCTATTTTTTGTTAAATTGAAATAGGGTTTGTGGGATTTGGTATACAGTACAGTACTCTATTACTTTTTCATATCAATTTGTAATCATACTGTATTTTTCGTATATGATACATACATTTTTCATTATCGTATTACTGTACAAAAAAGTGTGAGAATTTAGATATACCGTACTGTATAAATCATTTCATATAATTTTGTATTTTTCTTATATCGTAAATGGGTTTGAGGATTATAGGGAAGTTTTGTGTTGGTAAATCTGGAGCAACTGAATCCTCCAAACTATTCTAAGCAACAGAACACCATTATTTTTGCTCTTCTGGTCCTGTTTCCTAGCATACTTTGGAGGAATAAAGGTACTCCAATGTACTACTGTACAGTATACCAAAAAAGTATCACCTTAAGGCATACAGTACTGTATGTACTTATAATTCATAAATTCATATCATATTGTATTTTTCATTTTTGTAAAAGTGTTTGAGGGTTACTTAAGACACCATAGAGCACACAAACTTTGTACTGTAGTCTTGTTCTGAGGAAGTTATAAGTGAAATGTAAATAAAAACTCCAGGAGTGTACCCAGTATTTTCTTACTCCACCCATTTCCACCATATATACTGTAGTGTACCATCTAGCAAGCTAACCTATACAGCAATGATAAAGAATTAAAGGTCACAGGAAATCCCACCAACTCCAAGGCTCATCACCAGAACGATACGATGCTGTGGGTAAACTCAAGGTCGCTCAGGTTTCCAAACTAATGTACAGTCATGGTCAATAATAATCATCCACATATGTGTATCTTTAACAATTTACTGTCTAATAATGGTTTCATGTTTACGTAATTATAATGTTATTGTTTTAAGATGCTATTATTATTGTTATGAGGTGTTGCAAGATCATACACGTGTTGTTCTTCATTACCAAGATACAGTATTTACTAAAATCAGTATCATATCAAAATATAATCATACAACAACAACACCTTATGTCAACTCAACCCCCTCAATTATTATTATTATGAGGTGCTGCAAAATCATACACGTGTTGTTTTTTATTACCAAGATATTTACTACGATAGAAGGAAAGATTAGGTGTATATTTGATTGTGGCTGTACATTGGAGCAGCTTGATTCCTCCAAACTAGCCTATGTCACAAACAGATGCCCAATTTGTAATATTGAGGCGACTTGCTTACTGGGATAGGTAAATATGTACAGTATACAGTAAAGGAATAAGAGATGGACAAAAGGGTATAGCACACTAGACTCATAACACATAACCAAAAGGATTAGACTTGATTAAATCCACTCAGAAGAAAAGGTTGAAAATATTCCTTTATCCAAATTAAGGTGGTAATTCTATTTTGGTACATTGGAGTGCCTTGATTCCTCCAAAGTATGCTAGGAAACAGGACCAGAGGGGAAAAAATAATGGTGTTCTGTTGCTTAGAATAGTTTGTAGGATTCAGTTGCTCCAGAATTACCAACACAAAACATTCTTAAGATTCAGGCAACATGAATTTTGTAATACACTTTGGCTTGTACCCAGACCATACCAGTTTACCAATGTAATACAAGATACAATAAGATGAAGAGTATTAATTGCTGAATACTTTACTCACAGTATGGTAAATCAAATCTTGGGTTGTACTATAAGCCTTCATTATAATTATTAGTATGGTATGTACAGGGGTTATTTTATTTTATTATAATTATTAGTATCATATGTATTGGTTATTTTATTTTATTATAATTATCAGTATCGTATGTATTAAAGTTATTTTATTTTATTATAATTATCAGTATGTTATGCATTGAAGTTATTTTAATCTATTATAATTATCAGTAATGTATGCATTGAGGTTATTTTAATCTATTATAATTATTAGTATGGTAGGCCTATGTACTGGGATTATAGGCCTAAATTTTATCCTATGTAATAATGCTGTAACATGAGTTTTAAGGACCAATGTGATGTAGTCAGAAATTTGTAGGTTTACGAGTCCTTCAAACATTGCCACGAAACACCACCAACATTATAGGAGCTTGTTTATTTATTTGGTGGCATAGTCAGGAGGAATCAGAAGCCACCAAGTCTCATACACAATCACAGCACATTATTTTGGGTGGTAAATCTGGAGCAAATGAATCCTCCAAACTATTCCAGGCAACAGAATACCATTATTTTTCCTCATGGTAAATCTGGAGCAAATTATTCCTCCAAACTACTCTAGGCAACAGGGTAACATTATTTTTCTTCATCTGAGTATGTTTCCTGGCATACTTTGGAGGAATCAAGGCACTCCAATCTTTCAAAAGTACGTATACTATCCCTAATAATACAATAGAAAACACAGGGTTGGAAATAGAAAAAGATATGATTTGGTGCCAATATTCCGACTAATAGAAAAATACAGGAACGTCAATAATCTATACAAAGAAATACAGCCCTACATAATTATACTGAGGGAAGTACAGTACAGTATCAAACACGAATAGGATGCGTATAAGTGAATCCAAGCATACAGAAGCTATCCATCATGAAACTTAATTAATGAACTGCAAGTAAAAAACTAAATAAACTCGTAAATTAGCAGAAACCCACGGATCAGAACAAGACCTTTAAAATTACACAGAATAAAATTATATATTGATAATTTCAGGTAGTTTTTTCGTTATTATATATTCGTCTTCTCATTTATTAATTTTTTTCACAACACTCCTTGAATTAAACACAAAACAAACATAAAACAAACACAAACCAAGCGGCAAAAAAACACATAGTCATTCTTACCTTTCGTTTATAAAGATTCCAGAATATTTAGAAGTGCCGACAAATATTAATCCGACATCACCAAAAACACACAAAACACACACACACACACTAGCACCACACACATAGAGGGGTGACAACACACTACTCCTGGCCGCCACAACACACACACACACACACCAACTGAGAACGTTATCACACTCTTTGTCGCTCTGGTTGGTGTTCAGTTGTTGCTCTTCTTTCCTGCCTGACACTACACACACACACACACACACACACACACGCACATAATTCTTTCTCTCACACACACACACACACACACACACACAATATCTCTATCTCTCTCTCTCACACACACACACAGTAATAGACGAATAGAACAGAGTAATAGACGAATGGAACAAATTACCAGAAGAAGTGGTGTGTGTCAAAAAAAACATACATAACTTTAAAGAAAAGTATGTAAATTGTGTTTTAAAATACGGGACATTACGAGCTGCACTCAATCCTGCAAAGATACAAATGGGTTAAAACAAACACAAACACACACACACACACACACACACACACACACACACACACATTTTTTGTTCAGCATAATGTTAGGAATCTTTCAGTACATTATATTTTTTTAAAGGGATAGTTTTACATTTACTATCACTCGGTCACCACTAACTAATATAGACGTCAAAACAGATAGTGTGGAAAATCAGAGGAAAACATGATGAAATAGTGTGTGTGTGTGTGTGTGTGTGTGTTTGTTTTCCTTCCTATGTGTTTTTTACCCATATGTATCTTTACAGGATTGAGTACAGCTCGTTATGTCCTGTATTTTAAAACACAATTATCATATTTTTCCTTAAAGTTATGTATGTTTTTGACACACACATCATCTTCTTGTAATTTGTTCCATTCGTCTATTATTCTATTCCACATGTCTATTACTCTGTGTGTGTGTGTGTGTGTGTATGTTTTTGACACACCACTACTTCTTCTGGTAATTTGTTCCATTTGTCTATTACTGTGTATGTGTGTGTGTTTCTGTATGTATGTGTGTGTGTTTCTGTATGTATGTGTGTGTGTTTCTGTGTGTGTGTGTGTGTGTGTTTCTGTGTGTGTGTTTCTGTGTGTGTGTGTGTGTGTGTGTGTGTTGGGCTTCTCATTATATACATATCACACTGCTAGATAGCATTCCTCACCACTTCCTGTGTTCTTATCACTCTACATTCACTCTCTTCATTAGGTACTACTGCTTTGTTCTACCTATCACTTATTTATCTTTCTCACTCACATATTATTATCTCTCGCCTTTCTCTCATTTTATTCATTTTCCCTTGTGTTTCTCTCATATTATTCATTTTCCCTTGTGTTTCTCTCATATTATTCATTTTCCCTTGCATTTCTCATTTATTCATTTTCTCTTGCTTTTCCCGCACATATTATTATCGCTGTCTTTCCCTCGTTTATTTATCATCTCTTGCCGTTCTCTCATTTATTAATTTTCCTTCAGTACAGTATCTATCTTCTCTTTATCATTCTCTCTGTCTTTCCCTCCTTTATTCATCTTCTCTTACTTTTCCCTCATATATTCATTTTCCTTTCAGTATCTTCTCATTATCATCCCTTGCCACTGCCTCATTTATTTATTTTCCTTTCAGTAATTTCTCTATCTCCCTCACATATTATCATCTTTTACTTTTCCCTAATTTATTCATTTTCCTATCAGTAATTTCTCTATCTCCCTCACACATTATCATCTCTTGCTTTTCCCTCATTTATTCATCTTCCTTCGTTTTCCCTCATTTATTCATTTTCCTTTCAGTAATTTCTCTATCTCCCTCACATATTATCATCTCTTGCTTTTCCCTCATTTATTCATTTTCCTTTGTTTTTCCCTCATTCATTTTCCTATTAGTAATTTCTCTATCTCCCTCACATATTATCATCTTTTACTTTTCCCTAATTTATTCATTTTCCTTTCAGTAATTTCTCTATCTCCCTCACATATTATCATCTCTTGCTTTTCCCTCATTTATTCATTTTCCTTTGTTTTTCCCTCATTTATTCATTTTCCTATTAGTAATTTCTCTATCTCCCTCACATATTATCATCTTTTACTTTTCCCTAATTTATTCATTTTCCTATCAGTAATTTCTCTATCTCCCTCACATATTATTACCTCATACTTTTCCCTCACTTGTAATTAAATTCTTTGTTACCAGATCCTGTCCTTCAATACTCAAAACAAAATTCTTCCTAAAGTCAGGAGAAAAAAAAATAATGTGTTTGTTAGTTGCTTGGATATCCTACGGTCGTTGTCGTATGCAAGGACATCAACGGGTTTTTTTTTTTACGATGGTGTGTACGACGGCTCTGAATCGTGTGTGTGTGTGTGTGTGTCTACGGGGTCATCGTATCGGTACCACGCCGTCGTATGTACTATGAATGTTCTTGCATATGGCCACCACATGTATATTCATAATAACTTTATTATATCACAATGAGACAACAAATATGAAGAATAATTATGATAAAAATGATAAAAATGATAATAATGGTGATAAAAATAAAGATAAGAAAAATGATAAGAATACTAATGATAAAAATGATATAAATGATAATAATGGTGATAAAAATAAAAATAAGAAAAATGATAAGAATACTAATGATAAAAATGATAAGATTAATGATAAGAATAAGAATGATAAGATTAATTATGATAATGGGAATACCTCTATAAAGATTTAATAAAAAGGATATATATTATTACAGAATAACTGGGTGTTTGGCTAGGCTTGCGCAGTGTTACCACATCCGGCTAAGTCCCAGGAATTGCCCCAGTCACTAAGATAATTTACACAGGTTATATCCTGGTAGTTTGTCCAGGTTAGGTCACGGTAGTCTGCTGTGGTCTAGGTTAGGTTAGGTTAGGTTAAATTAGGTCAGGTTAGATTAGATTAATTTCCAAATTATGATATTAAAATATATAATATAGCGAATGAAGTACTTCTGTATATTTACCATGAAATTAACACTCGCTCACTCTCGCACTCATTACATCACTCGTTCTCACTCTCACACTCACTATATCACTCATTTCACTCTCACTCATTATACGACTTGTTTTCACACTCAGTCACACTCTCATTCACTCGTTTTCACTCTAAACTTACACTCATACTCACCATATCAAGATGAAATAAGGAATAGTGACAAAATGACAATAATATAAACACTCACTCACTCTCACTCAGCAATTCACTCGTTTTCACCCTAAACTCCCACTCCCACACACTCACACTCACTCGTTAATTCCCACTTACTCACACTCACTCGTTAATTCCCTCTCACACACACTCACTCGTTAATTCCCTCACAGCCACTCCCACTCACCATAACTCGAGTAGAGGAGTGGAGGAGTGGCAATAAGAAGAACAAGACCACTCACTCACACTCTCACACACACACTCACAATAATAATGAGTACAAGAACACACTCCCACACTCACACACTCACTCTCACTCGTTAATTCCCACTCCCACTCACCATAACTCAAGTAAAGGAGTGGAGGAGTGGCAATAAGAAAAACAAGACCACTCACTCACTCACACACACTCACACACTCGTTAATTCCCACTCACTCCCACTCACTCGTTAATTACCACTCCCACAGCCACTCCCACTCACACTCGTTAATTCCCACTCACTCACTAACTCACACTCACTCACTCACTCGTTAATTCCCACTCACTCCCACACACTCGTTAATTCCCACTCCCACAGCCACTCCCACTCACCATAACTCGAGTAGAGGAGTGGAGGAGTGGACGAGTGTCAGCTACAGTGTCATTATGGTGTTATGGGGTAATTACAACCACCACAAATAAAGGAATTAATAACACCACAACAACCACTACAACCACAACAACACAGATATCATTCTACAGGGTTGGCAATTATATTACCCCAGATTTTTCCTAGTTTTACCCCAGATTTTCCTTGCTTTACCCCATATTTTCCCTAGTTTTACCCCATATTTTCCCTGGGTTTACGCCAGATTTTCCCTGGTTTTACCCCAGATTTTTTCTTTTCTCCCGTTTTCATCCCGGTATTTTCCTTTTTGTCCCAGATTTTCTCTTTTCTACCTAGTGTTCATCTCGGAATTTTCCTCTTTGTCTCCCAATTTTTTTCCTTTTTGTATGTGTGTATGTGTGTTGACTTCAAAATTCCCTATAATAGAGAAATTTCTCTGTACCTGGTAACACTGACTTGACGAAATTTCTCCAACTTCAACATCTAAATATCCCTATACTATCCTTACCTCAAAAATTCCTTGTTTACTCGAGAAGATGGATATATGTATTATTGTTATTTATTATTCCTCTTCTTTTCCTTAGATAATGTGAGGATGAGTGAGAATTAGGGTGTGTGTGAGTGAAATAATGAGTGTAAGTGAGTGTGTGTGAACGAGTGAATTAAATGAGTGTGAGAGTGAGAACGAGTGAATAAATGAGTGAGAGTAAGTAAGAGTGAAAATGAGTAAATTAATTAATGAGTATGAGAGTGAGTTTAGGGTGTGTGTGAGTGAACACGAGTGATATAATGAAAATAAGAGTGAGAACGAGTGAATGAATGAGTGTGAGAGTGAAAACGAGTGAATTAAATTAGTGTGAGAATGAGAACGAGTGAATTAACGAGTATGAGTGTGAGTTCAGGGTGTGTGTGAGTGAGATAATAATGAGTAGGGGTGTGTGTGAGGGAGTGGTTCCTTTCCCCATTTACCTACTACACTACACTTGAATAATAATCTTAACAGTATGCTTTTATACCCCAATTGGTACCTCTAATTCCCCAAATCTAGTGAATATTCTCCATATTTGACAACACTACATACACCCCAGCCAGAAGCAAGCCTCTCTTTCAACTCTCACTCACTCTCTCTCACACCGCCAACTTTGAAATTATTAAGAGTGTGCGGGAATAGGGGGACATATTGGGGGGGTGCGGGGGGTGCGGGAATAGGGAAACAGGCTTGGGGGGTGGGTTTGGGGGTTGCAGAAGTAGGGGACATGCTTAGGGGGGTGCAGGAGTAGGGGAACAGGCTTGGGGGGGAGGGGTTGAACGAATACACATCTTCATTCTAAAGACGTCATAATATATATTAAAATATATATGTATATTATTATAAAAAAAAAAAAAAAAAAAAAAAAAACGGCGGCGGCAGGGCGGCGGCGGCGGCAGGGCGGCAGCGGGGCGGCATCGGGGCGGCGGCGGCGGCGGCGGTGGCGCAGGGGCGGCGGCAACGGCGGTGGCAGCGGTGGCGACGACGAAAAAAATAAATAATAATAATAATAAAAAAAAAAAAAAAAAAAAAAGTTAATTAAAAAAAAATAATAATAAAAAAATATATATATTAAAATATATATATTAAAATATATATATATATATTATTAAAACAAAAATTAAAAAACTAATTATTAAAAAACGACAGCGGCGGCGGAGGCAGGTCGCCGACGGGGCGGCGACGGGGCGGCGGTGGCGGCGGCGGCGGGACGGCAGCGGTGGCAGCGACGACGACGACGACGAAAAAATATTAATAAATAAAAAAATATTAATAATAAATAAATAAAATAATAATAATAAAAAAATAAAGTTAATTATTACAAAAAAAATAATTAATAAAAAATATATATATATTAAAAAATATATATATATATTATTGAAAAAAAAAAATAATAATAAAAAACGACGGCGGCGGCAGCGGCTGCAGGGCGGCAGCTGCGGCAGGGCGGCGGCGACAGCAAGGCGACGGCGGGGCGGCGAAGGCGGCGGCGGGCCGGCAGCGTCGGTGGCAGCGGCGGCGGGGCGGAGGCGGCGGCAGTGGTGGCGGCCGCGGCGGTGGCGGCGACGGCGACGGTAGCGGCGACGACGAAAAAATAATAATAATAATAATAATAATAATAAAAAAAAAAGTTAATTATTACAAAAAAAAAATTAATTACTAAAAAAATATATATACGTACAGTGTACATATATATATATATATATATATATATATATATATATATATATATATATATATATATATATATATATATATATATATATATATATATATATATATATATATATATATATATATATATATATATATTATTATTAAAAAAAAAAAAAAAAAAACGATATATATATATTATTAACACAAAAATAAAAAAAACTAATTATTAAAAAACGACGGCGGCGGCAGGGCGGCGGCAGGGCGGCGGCAGGGCGGCGGCGAGACGGCAGCGGGGAGGCGGGGCGGCGGGGCGGCGGCGGCGGCGAGGCGGCGGCGCAGCAGCAGCGGCGGGGGCGGCGGGGCGGTGGTGGCGGCGGCGGCGACAACGACGAAAAAAAAAATAATAATAATAATTATTATTATTATTATTATTAAAAAAAAAATACATATTAATTAAAAATCTATATATATATATTTAATTAATGGCGGCGGCGGCGGCGGCGGCGGTGAAGGCTGCGGTGGCGGCGGCGGCGGCTGCGGCGGCGGACACGACGACGACAACGACAATAATAATTAATAAAAAAAAATATATATATATATATATTAATTAAAAAAAAAATGTTATAGAGCAGCGGCGGCGGCGACGATGACGATAATAATTAATAAAAAAAATACATATATTAAAAAAAAAAAAAAAAAAAAAAAAAAAACTACCGAATCGGTGGTCTGAGGTGAGCTTGGCTGGATACGTTGTTGGTGTTGGTTTCAGTGGCTGGCAGCAGCAGTGGGTCCAGCAAGGTGGATCGACGAATCCTTTTGTCCGACCAGAACAGTTCCGCTTGCTTTGGCTTGGTTTCACCCAAGCGAACTTCGTATCCGATTGACGACCAGATGACGTCTATAATAACACACAAATTCACCTCTGCATCCACCATATTATTTATAGATAAATAAAATTGTGTATCGTCAGCAAATAGTTTGAAGTTGTCACCATGGCCGTCATGTTTCCCTATATGGAAGGAACTTGTTATACGTGACATGGTGGTGGTCAGGAGGATTCAGCAGAAGCCTCCAATTTTCTAACACAATACAGGCCAGCGGGTCCTTAAGAGGGTAATTCACTTTTGTTACATTGGAGTGCATGGATTTCTCCAAAGTATGCTATGAAACAAGACAGATGAGCAAAAATAATGGTGTTCTGATGCTTGGAATAGTTTGGAGGATTCAGTTACTCCAAATCTACCAACACCGAATTTCCTCCTATGCTGAGTTCCATATACAGGTTATTTATAATTATTTAGGAGTATATTATATTAATTGGTCCTTACTACTCACATCCACTTTCCAATTGGACACAAAACACACATGTAGTATATTGGTATATAGTACAATATAACTCTATATATTAGTAGTTGTAATGACACCACTGTTTCTTTAAATATATATAATCACGAAGGAGAGATATATGTGACCTTCTCGATACAGAGGTTATAAGCTGACTGAATGAATTTGACCTGAACTTGCCAAACACACCAATGGTTATCCTGGCTGGCTGTGGTGGCCTGGCTCAGTCAAGTTGTCTACCCTCAAAACAACTTTCTCTTTTTTTTTTTAATGCTGGTTAAATTAGTGGACGGTATTCAAGAACATTACTTCAAAAACATTACCATAGACAAATAACAACAGGGCCATTCAATCATACCATCGTCAATACCATGCATCGTACCATTACCATTACACCATCGTCAATACCATGGATATAGTCATTTCTGGCATATGGTTAATTGTTTGTTTTGGTCGTTATGAGGTGATTAAAGCTGGTAGTTTGACACGCCAATTATAATGACTAGTTTCACAGTGGATTAAGGGGGTGCGGGAGTAGGGGACAGGCTTGGAGGGGGGTTTGGGGGGTGTGGGAATAGGGGGACAGACATGGGTGAGGGGTAGATAGCCTGTCCCCTATTCCCGCACCCTCTAAACCCCCTCCCAAGCCCTACTCCCGCACCCCTCATAACACCCCCCCCCCAAGCCTGTCCCCCTATTCCCGCACCCCCTTAAATTATTAAATCTCGCGCGTATGATAAAATATTAAAAACAAAGAATTATCAATGTTACATAATAGAGAATTTAGCATTTTTGATTGATTGATTGATTATTCATTCACACTTACTATAAATATTCAGTATGAATTTATTATATAAACTACAAAAATATATCACCCAATAATAATATTATTTTATATTCAGCATTGCTAAATATGTTCGGTTCCTTGAAATTTGTCTTTAATTAATCATGTTTGTTTCCTGGCATATTTTAGGAGGAATCAAAGTACTCCAAAATAACCAAAAACTAAATAATGCCCCTATATATAATTATGTTGTACTTGTGAGTGTGTGTTCTTTTACAATTGTCTTTAATTAATTTAGTTTCCTGGCATAATTAGAAGGAATCAAAGTACTCCAATATAACCAAAAAATAAATAACACCCCTTTATATAATTACGTTGTATTTGTGAGTGTGTGTGTGTGATTAGGAAGCATATAAAGTAATTAATAGATAAATAAATAAAACTGTAGACGTCACCTATGGAATCGGACAATGGATAACCAACCCACCAATCAGCTGTTGCCATATTTGTTTGTTTACGTGTGTGTGTGTGTGTGTTTGTTTGTTATAAAGCACACGGTACCAATATAATAACTCGTTTTATAACTTAATAACTATACTATCAAGGTAAGATATATTATAATAACTCGTTTTGTATTTTAATAACTCGTTTTGTTTCTTAATAACTCGTTTTATAACTTAATAACTCGTTTTATATTTTAATAACTCGTTTTGTATTTTAATAACTCGTTTTGTATTATAATAACTCGTTTTGTATTATAATAACTGGTTTTGTATTATAATAACTCGTTTTGTTTCTTAATAACTCGTTTTGTTTCTTAATAACTCGTTTTATAACTTAATAACTAACGATATACTATCAAGGTAAGATATAATAACTCGTGTTGTAGCTTTTAATAACTCGTTTTGTATCTTAATTAATTAATAACTACATTAACAAGGTAAGATATATTATAATAACGGTAAATATTGATAGCATTACCGTTATTACGTGTGATTTTTCTACCTTCATTACCCACTAATTCTTTCAATAAATACCGGTTATTTCCCAGTAGTTTACCCAGGTTAGGTCCCGGTAGTTTGCTGTGGTCTAGGTTAGGTTAGGTTAGGTAAGTTCAGGCTAATTTGAATTATAGAAGATGACATAGAAGAAAAGTGTCTTAGAATGTTATAAATTAGTTGGTAAAGAAGGTAAAATGATCATAATATAAAACGGCAATAGAATAGATAATTACCGTCTGTTTTCTGCTAGAGTTAGGAGGAATCTGAAGCCTTCCAATTTACCCATAAAAAAATTTACCCTTACAGAAGCCTTCCAATTTTATCTTTTATTTTTTTATCTTTTACCCATGATAAAATTTCCCCATACCCACCCTATTTTTTATCTTATCTTGTATTTACGATAAACATTTCCCCTTACAGAAACCTTCCAATTTACCCAACAAGAAAATAATATCCCCTTCCAATTTTATTTTTTTATCTGTTACCACAAGAAAATTTCCCCTTCCAATTTTATTTTTTTATCTTTTACCACAAGAAAATTTCCCCTTCCAATTTTATTTTTTTATCTGTTACCACAAGAAAATTTCCCCTTCCAATTTTATTTTTTTATCTGTTACCACAAGAAAATATCCCCTTCCAATTTTATTTTTTTATCTGTTACCACAAGAAAATATCCCCTTCCAATTTTATTTTTTTATCTGTTACCACAAGAAAATTTCCCCTTCCAGTTTCCAATTTTATCTGTTACCCGTGATAAACTTTTGTGTTCCAGATGCGAGTGAATGCGAGTGTTGTCGTGTTGGTGATGGCAGCTTGGTGTGTGATGGCCGCTGGAGGAGAAGAAGAGAAGAAGAAGGAGAAAGTTAAGAAGCTTCAGATTGGGGTTAAGAAGAGAGTTGATAATTGTACCTTAAAGAGTCGACGCGGTGATCTCCTACACATGCACTACTCGGTAAGTTTAAACTATCTCTACATAACTCAAAACTATCTCTTAAGTAAGTACAAAATATCTCTCTAAGTAAGTCTAAAATATCTCTTAAATAACTCAAAAATGTCTCTGTAAATCAAAAGTATCTCTTAAGTAAGTCTAAAATATCTCTAAATAAATCTAAAATATCTATAAGTAAGTCTAAAGTATCTCTAAGCAAGTCTAAAATACTGTATCTATAAAAGAATAAGTGAGTGTTGTACATTTTCAGAATATAAATTTATTTTTGCAATATTTAGTTTTATATCTATATGTTTTAGTTTAGTTTTATATCTGGTAAGTGGGTATTGTACATTTTTGCAATATTTAGTTTTATGTTTGTATTACTCGACACCATCATAATTATTTTGTTAGTGAATGAGGTGACCTTTAATAAAACTGTATTGTCTTCACTTTTGTTACATTGGAGTGCCATGATTCCTTCAAAGTATGCCAGGAAACAGAACCATATGAACAAAAATAATGGTGTTCAGTTGCTTGGAATAGTTTGAAGGAATCAGTTGCTCCAGATTTACCAACACTGCACCACTTCCCCCTTAAAAAACTCACAACCCCCTTGACTCCGTATCTTGACTTAATCTGTGCTTTGCCTTTCCCTCTTCAACTTCACTCTCATTCACTATTTTAATCAATCCTCTACCTGGTATTATTAAATGATGAAAAGGCTCTTCGTCTTATTATACATATTATAAAATACTGTACTGTAATAGAAAATGAACGTCAAACAAAGGAAAAAACTTTACACACACACACGGCCTGACTTTTAACCATTCTTATAACCTCCACATAATAATAATAATAATAATAATAATAATAATAATAATAATAATAATAATACTTTTCTCAGGGTAAATTGGAGGATGGTACAGAGTTTGACAGCAGCTATCCCCGAGGACAACCCCTCTCCTTTACACTGGGGTCTGGTCAAGTTATTAAGGGTTGGGACCAAGGCCTTATTGGGTAAGATTACACACCACTCTACTGTACTGTACTGGTATACTGTTATTTATTTCACTTGGGTTAAAGATTTATTGAATAACTAACTACAGATATAAATATAATGATTATAACACTAATAAGTTTTGTTAATTTATTAGAATCCTCTTCACTTCATACATAAGAAGTTATTATAAAACTTACCTGTGTTATTTGTATATAATGTGGTTAATATTAGACTGGTTACATAGTTGATACTTACAGGATGTGTGAAGGTGAGAAGAGAAAACTAGTGATTCCATCTGACCTTGGGTATGGAGCTTCAGGAGCGCCACCAAAGATCCCTGCACACGCCACGTTGGTCTTTGAGGTGGAGTTGGTCAAAATAGAACGTAAGGAGGAGCTCTGAGGGTCTGCAGGCACGTAAGGAGGAGCTCTGAGGGTCTGTAGGCACGTATGGAGGAGCTCTGAGGGTCTGCAGGCATTCTACATACACTCTCACTGCCGAGGTATATACTGTATTTTGGTGTGGCTTTGCTATGTTGAGTTGTTGGGGTTTTATTTATATTATGTAAAATAAAGTTATCTGTAATTTACTTCATTGTAGATACAGTATTTATGACCAGCTTTTTCCTTCTGTCAGATGCCAAAACTTGCCATAGGTCCTGGATTAGATTTGGTCCTGTTGTCTAAACATGATTTAAATTATACCAAAGTTGAGTGTAGCCTTGAATATGCAATCAATTGTACATACTGGATTCATCTTTAGTCAGGATTCCAAGTTCTAGCTTAAGTCATTCCTAAAACCTCCATTACAATACAGTACTTTCTTTCAAAATGATACAGAATTAAGTAGGTTTTGATATATGGATGTATTGGTATTTTCTATAATCATGTTCCCTGATATTTCTCTGTAATCAACTAAAGAATGATGTGGTAGTATTGTTAGTTGTAAATGATGATTGGGAGTTATCCCTTTACTGTAATACCATCCAGTGAAATCAGGAGAGCATTAATTTTGTTGAACTGTCTTATGAGCCGCAAAATAAAAAAAAATCTTGAAATAATATAAAATAAAGCTGTATAAAAGTTTACAGAGATTGAATACATTAAATATTCATATAAAATAATCTTGACCATGTGTGATGGTAACTTTTTTCACAGCACTTATTAATTGCTTTTATATCTCAGTACTGGATAGTAATATACCATAGTTCTGCTAACCTAGAGGCATGGAGTACAAACAAATACAATAATTGGCTGGAACTTTCTCCACAAAATTAATTAAATTACTTGTATCCACCACTTTATTTTCTCAGGCTAGGGTTATTCATTACCATACAGACCAAGTAATTTACTGAGTTTGTGTTAAATTTAATCATGTTATATCAAGGACTTACTGTACTGTAATTTTGCCTCCCCCAAATCAGCTGATGGACAAAACTTACCTAATGTATAATACTGGTAGTGTAGCATCTCATAATCTAATTGGTTTCTTCCACTTTTGCCTAAACATTTTGGATATAATAAATGCCATGTTAATTGGCAATCGGTGAATGACTCGTGGGTCTTTACCAAATACAGTATATAATTAAACGTGTAGATGGTATTAACCAAGAGTTGTAAAGATTTTTGTTTTTTCCTCAATTGTAAACAGTTTTCTTCAGGTGTGTTGTTCACCATAAAGTTTGGCTGTTGGAAATGGCATAAGAAACTCCTTCACTCCACATCATATAATGCAATAAAAGCCAATGAAGTACTAATGAGAATAACACACCTGAAGTTATACTATACTGTACTATGGTTTGTATTGCAAAGTCACTTTCCACAAATTTATAACTTTACACATACTAAGTAAGGATTCTATGAATATTATGGATAATAAACACATCATTTACAAAGTTGAGTTTTACTTGAAGCATAAAATGTACAACTACCTATGAGTCACACAAATTAAATAAACATCTACATACAAGTTGTATTCCTGAGAAGACAACTTCATACACACACATACGTGCACATGGGAAACAATGACACAATGTCAACGTGCAGATACCACACTATGTAAAAACATGGCAGTGAATGGTAAAAAGTGGAGTTTACATCCTCCGTGATCTATGAAAAATGGTATGTACTGTTTATATTATGTAAATTATCAAAATATAAAGGCCTTATCTATATACATTTGATAACTATTTCCAGTACAGGGTGATATTGGAGAGAGTAATGTTAGGCTTCTCACGTACACACTTTACGACCTTCATGCATGTACAAACTTTTTATTTTTCTATTGCACAGATTGATGTTGCCATATTTTACAAGAACTTAATGCCACAAAATTTTAGAAAACGGAAAAAATTAAGAAATTTCACGAAATATTAACTGGTGTGTTGATGATGTTTTAGTTAGTAGTGTTGGTAAATCTGGAGCAGCTGAATCTTACAAACTATTCAAAGCAACAGGCCACCATTATTATTATTATGCTAGTCCTGTTTCCTGACATACTTTGGAGGAATCAAGGCATTACAGATTTACCAGCACTGTACTACCTCCTAAAGAGTGGAATAACTGTAAACATGAATAATGTGGTTTGTTTCTGTCCATCCCAGTAAGATGAATGGTACAGTACAATACTATCATATTATGTCTAACAAAGAAAAATCAAATATTTATATGAAATATTAAATCAACATATCTGGTCAGAAAAATATAGGATATAATACCAGTAAATACAAACATTGATTTACATAAATGAAACCGTAATTCTTTGATACACGGAGGAGAGGACAGTTATGTTGGCGCCATGTAGCAATATATACTGATGTGTAACTTAGGTATAAAAAATAACACATTGTTTATAGTAGTAATGATGATAGTAATGATATCTGACAGTACAGTCAGTACCTTGGTGAGCCACTGCACTAAGCAGCAATAAAATTTTAGGCAACTTAATAAAATGGCTTCTGACATCAACCACTAACATCTGAAGTTGCAAAAGAACAACTGACTACAGGAATTATAAAAGAAGGCCAGACAATTTATAGACCCTACAGTACAGATAATCACAAATAATTGTCAAAGATTTTAAGAAATAACATTGTAAATGTCCCCCACCCATTGTAAAGAGAAATGTGGTGTTGATGATGGAGGTAAGTTTCTTTATTTCCAGGCAATCCCTTTACTTCTATTAATACTCATGATCTGTGCATTAAACACAGTTAGAAAGCAACATTAACATTTCAAATGAGTTACATAATAAGGAACTCAACATAAAAATGAGAATACTTTTCATTTTTTTTGCCTCTTGATATCTTGCCCCATTTGATAACAGCATCTTTATACAGTATATCAAGGCAACCCAACTCACATCCTACTTTATGAATCAGTGTTAGCAGATAGTACAGTACATACTCACCAAATTGTTAAGTCCCTTCCACACGAGGCAAAAAGACGGTGGGCAGACACTGTTACCAAATTTGTGGTGGGTGGGTGGGAGGCGGGAACAAGTGGTCAATGGCTGCTGAGGACTACTTGATCTGGTAACACTGGTAAAAAGCGAGAAAATTCTAGTGAGTTGCCCGTGCCCGCTGTCTTTTTGCCTCTCGTGTGGAAAGTTACTTTACTTGAAACTTTGTTCCACTTTACAGTAACATTAAAATTCCTCAAATTAACATACATATTAATATTCAAGCATACATGTCTTTCTCCTTGTACTGAATTGTAATCATCAGGCAATTATTTTTCTGGCTTTCAAATTCTTCATGGAAAGAACAAAAGCTAACTGGAAAGCCTCATAAATAATTATTAATTAGTTTAGTTTTCTAACAAACCATTATACTTTGATTACAACATGGCTAGATGCAATTTCATCCAGTCAATGCTCTTTCAATTCCTATCCCTAATTTCAAATCACACACATTATCCACACGTATCATGTTTGCATTACTGACATGCTCTAATGCCCATACACACATTCCTGGACATACCTAATATGCTGATTCATGCCACAACATACTCCAAACGAGTTCTTTCATGGAAAATCAAAACCTCCTTTTAACCAATGGGAAAAAACTAAATGTAGCTTGTAAGTTTATAATTATAACCATATTTTTGCCAGCAAGGCTTTGACATTGATAAAAAAAGTAAGGGGGGGGGAAGATGAATATTTGTTTATAGGGTAAAAAAAAAAAAAAAAAAAAAAAAATGAGGCATATGAATTGTTAATAGGGTAAAAAATGGAGATGGATAAATTTATATGAAAAATTCCACACACACAGATCAGGTCACAAATATTGGAGTCACCCAATGCCAAGTGAAGGTAATGAAGGTACTGTATATAAAATGTTCACCTCATATTGTATAGAAGGTAAACACTCATACATGGTTAGTACATACATACAGGTACATACAGTACATACATTCATTCATTCATACATACATACACACACACATACACAGTATACTTGCACACAGAAAAAAATATGCCTTATACAACACTCGGATACGCATAAACACAAATCATTTACACACACACACACACACTAAAACAGATTCATCATACATCTGGACATGAGTGGCATACACACACACATACATGTACAAAACCAAATACACTTGCTTCCATACCAACACACATATACATACACACACACACGCACATACACATACGCATACACACACACACTGAAGGACCATGAGAACCAACCAACACTCATCACTAAAACCTTTGGTAAGACTGTGATATTTTGATAATACTGAGAGCCACTTGAGAGACTGTTACACTAAACCCTCAGTGTGTTTGTCCTACTCTCCTCACTCACCATCTTACTTTACCAACACAAAACAAACACACTACTGTAAGTTGTTAAATTCCTGTCTCACTACCTCAATTAATATCCACAGCGAGTACATACATACACATCGGTAACAATGCCTATGTACACTTTAACTGAATGCTATATATCTATCTATCTATCTATCTATAGCTTGGATAGATAGATAGCATATAAGGCTTCTAGCATTTCTTTAAACATGGAGGAGGAAGGTTGGTGAAATCAGAGTGGTGTAATTGTCACTAACCTTATGTTATGTTATGGAAAGAGGTAATAACAAAGGAGGAGCAATTTAATCACATATATGAAGAGATAATAATAATAATGAGGTGCAATTTAATCACAATATTATATGAAGAGATAATAATAAGGAGGAGGAGCAATTTAATCACATACTGTATATAGATTTATAGATTGACTTTATATCCCAGTTCATGATGGTTGATGTATGACAGATTTACTATTATTATTTCCATTGGAGTTGCCAGAAGTCTCTTGTGCCTCCAAATGTACACATGCATTGTTACCTCATTATAACATTACATTACACTACCATAACACTTGAGTCTGTGTTATGAGTACAGTACTTGTAATGTTGATGTACAGTACTGCTCCCTGACTGTTACATTATAGTACAATACCACCACTATTAATGTAAAGGGGTGCGGTAGGTAGTAGGGGACAGGCTTGGGGGGGGGGGGGGGATAGGGGGACAGGTTTGGGGTGGATAGAAAGCCTGTAACCTATTCCCGCAACCCCCTAACTTCCCCCCCTACTATCACACCCTCTTAATGGTATATCCTGGGTGGGTAGGTAGGTGGCTGTAATACACATCTGACCAATATCATGTCAGGAACCAACAATAATAAAAGTTATTCATTACCTGATTCACACATTACACTTTGAGGGGGTGCGGGAGTAGGGGACAGGCTTGTGGGGGGATTTAGGGGGTGCGGGAGTAGGGGGACAGGCTTAGGGGGGGACTTGGGGTGTGTGTGAGTAGGGGGACAGGGTAGGAATGGGTAGAAAGCCAGTCCCCTATTCCCGCATCCCCGTAAATCCTCCCCAAGCCTGTCCCCCTACTCCCACACCCCCCCAAGCCTGTCCCCCTATTCCCACACCCCCTTAATGTGGTACAGGGAACAATTTATTTCATCTCATACATACAAAAGGAATGATTAACTTGATACTTTGGATATTACAGATACAAGAGCACTATCCTATCTTACAGTGAGCATTTCTGCGTATCAACTCCATTTAAAGGATTGGCAGTGCAAACAAGTGCACAAAAAGCTAATAAAAGTGAAGCTCAACACACACTCAGTCAACTTGAAGGAACACCACCAACACAAAGTCCCATTTTAATATTCCTTTCAAATATACACTTGTCATAGGTCGGTTGAATAGCCTCACAGCACCTATAATTATTACTGTCATTAACCATAGGGTAAATAAGTTACAGTACCTGATTCCAGCAAAATTCACTCACTATCAATATGACCTTCTCCTCACTGTTAATTTGTTTATAATTACAATAGTAAGAGTGACTCATAACTCTCAATATTCATATTATATATACTCCTATATTTCTTATTTCCACAAGTACAGTACATAATGTATAAATCTAACCACAAGCCCTTTGGCATTAAGAGAATGAAAATAAATAAACAAAAATATATAATTAATCTGTACTCCAGGAGTGTTGACACATTATGTGCCTTAAGAGTAAAGTACAATGTTGGTAAATCTGAAACAACTGATTCCTCTAAATTATTCCAACCAACCTAACACTAGTATTTTTGGTTAATTTAGATCAGTTTCCTGGCCTATTTTGGAGGAATCAACAAGGCATTTAGAAGTACCAAAAGTGTATCAATACCCCATCAACTAAAATACTCTATGTATTGGTGCCAGTTAGGGCTTGACTCTACCTCAGGACTCCACCTTGGCATCGTTCTGTGTGACCTGAGTGCCGGTCTTGTCGTCTTTGCCGGGCACCACGTCCTTCTTGTCGTCGGTGATGTTGTTGGCCGTTGCCGCCGCCATCGCCTCGTCCGTCTTGGTCTTCTTCTTGGGTTTGAAGGAGCGCTCGTCACGCCGTCCTTCCCCCTCGTCCTCGGAGTCGGAGTACTCGTTGTCCGGTGCGATGCGTTTGTCCGACGCACGGATGGAGATGCGTTCGTCGGGACTTACTTTGTCCTCGTCCTCACTCTCTTCTGCTACACCGTCTTCTGGGATGGCTATAGAGAGAGAGAGAGAGAGAAGGAACATGTTATTAAATGTTATAAAAAGGGAAATAAAACCAGTCATCATTATCATCAATACTCCAAGCCTGTTCCCCTATCCCTACACCCCCCTATGCCTGTCCCCTCTACTCACACACCCCCAAGCCTGTCCCCTACTCCCGCACCACCTTAACCCCCCCCAAACCTGTCCCCTATCCCAGCACCCCCTTAACTCACCTATACTCTGTACCCCTGGAGCATGAGGCAACATTCTCAGGTTCTCAAAGAGGCGTGTCTTAATCTTCTCCAGGTACTCGGGTGTGTTCTGGTTAGCCATGTTGGAAGGACTGATGTGCAGCTTGAAGTCCGGACCAAAGTATTCAAAGTAGTCATTGTATGGGAGTTCGTTGGCTATGTCTGTACTGAGGGCCACGGCTGTCTCGTACGTCCAGCACCGGGCCACATTACGTATGGTGTAGCCTCCACCACCAAGCAGGAGTAGTGGCAGGTTGTACTTCTTCACAAACTCTACACATTTGGCATGACCTGAAAATTTTTAAGACATTGGGTCGTATTATTAAACCACCTTCTTTGTTTTGGGTCGTATTATTAACCTCCTTTTTTTTTTATGTGGTAGGTATAAAAAATTGTGTACAACTTATTTCTTCTCATACATACCGCACAAAAGTAATGATTACTTGATATTACAAAACCTTGCTTAAACAATTATGATTTCACTAGTCAATAAAAGTGTGTACGTTATTGTTGTTGTTGTGTATGTTATTGTTGTTGTGTGTATGTTGTTGTTGTTGTTGTTGTTGTGTATGTTATTGTTGTTGTGTGTATGTTGTTGTTATTGTTGTTGTTGTGTATGTTATTGTTGTTGTTGTTGTTGTGTGTATGTTGTTGTTGTTGTTGTTGTTTGTTACCTTTGAGTGTGAGATTAAAGCATCCAAGACGGTCACCAGACAAAGAGTCCGCCCCACACTGTAGTACAATGGCTGAAGGTTGGTATGTCTCCATCACCTGTACAAATAAACAAACACATTCAAAATAAACTTTTAACAGTTATATCACTGTTTCAAGACTACAGTAATATCAAAGGGTATTTTTGATCAAAGTTGTAAAAATAAGTAATTTCCATGAATTTTTCCATCTGCATGACATTGTTTTCCGAAACTTTCACCGCATGACTAGATTATTGTCTGAGAAAATATGACATAAACTGGAAATATTGAAGTGGAGATATTTAATTACATACCTTGGTAAGGATGGGTACAAAGATGCTCTCATAACTCTCATCATCAATACCATCACGCAGCGGGAAATTCACAGCATAATATTTCCCTTTCCCGGCACCAATGTCCTGTGAAACAATGTAATGTAAAATAAGGTCTAAGGTCATAAAGCCAAGTTCTGCCATAATAAATGAATAATCACAGTTATATAACAGATAGCTAGCTAGATATTTTGTTTAGCCTAAATAGATAGAACATTGAGATATCATAGTTTGTTTACAGATAGGCAAATATGTAGATTGGATTATACAGATAGCTAGATAGATATTTTGTTATTTTGTTTGGCCTAAATAGATAGAAAATTGAGATATCATAGTTTGTTTACAAATAGACAGATTTATACATTGGATTAAATGGACATAAAATTAACGTATCACAGATATACACAAATTGAAAGCTGTATAGATTACCGTAGCATAATTGGATATAAAATGTATTACTCACCCTGAGGTCTCCGGTGCCTGGGAAGTATTCTCCATACTTGTGGAAGGAGACGGTCATGACACGGTCGGTGGTGTAGAAGGCTTCCTCTACACCGTCACCGTGATGAATGTCAATGTCGATGTACAGGACACGCTGGTGATACTTGAGCAGTTCCAAGATGGCTAATACAATGTCATTCACATAGCAGAAACCTGACGCTTCACTCTGTTAGGGGATGCAAGGAATGAAGTTAAAATAATGTAGTTACTGCTTCACTCTGTCATGGGGTGGAAGGAATGGAGTTAATTTTATTACTTCACTCTGTCAAGGGATGGAAGGAATGGGGTTAAGTGTTATTACTTCATTCTGTATGTCAGGGTTGGAAAGATGAAATTAGTGTTATTGCTTGTTGATATAAAGGAATGGTATACATTTTTTAGTTCATATCTCATTTATAATTAAAATCACATTTTTATTTGGTTTAGAAAGTATGTACTGTATGTGCAACTATGTATAATTATGTGGATCTTTACAACCTTTACAAGAATGAAGTATTTTTTATGTGATCTTTACAACCAGATGTACAAAGAGTAAAGTGAAGTAATTTTTATATGATCTTTACAACCAGATGTACTAAGAAGAGTGAAGTATTTCTTATGTGATCTTTACAACCAGATGTACAAAGAAGAATGAAGTATTTTTTATGTGATCTTTACAACCAGATGTACAAAGAGTAAAGTGAAGTAATTTTTATATGATCTTTACAACCAGATGTACTAAGAAGAGTGAAGTATTTCTTATGTGATCTTTACAACCAGATGTACAAAGAAGAGAGTGAAGTTATTTTATGTTTACCTTCTTAGCGTGATGGAGTCCGCCGGCCCAGTTGACGGCAATATCACAAGCCTGTTTGTTGAGTTTGACAGCCCCGGCGATGGAACCTCCTGATGACAACTGACAGAACTCATACAGACCATCAAACACTGGACAGTCCTCACCAACATTGACTGAAGCAATAAACAAACAAACAAGGTAAGTATTACAAACAAGGTGAGTATTACAAACAAGGTAAGTATTACAAACAAGGTAAGTATTACAAACAAGGTAAGTATTACAAACAAGGTAAGTATTACAAACAAGGTAAGTATTACAAACAAGGTAAGTATTACAAACAAGGTAAGTATTACAAACAAGGTGAGTATTACAAACAAGGTGAGTATTACAAACAAGGTGAGTATTACAAACAAGGTGAGTATTACAAACAAGGTGAGTATTACAAACAAGGTGAGTATTACAAACAAGGTGAGTATTACAAACAAGGTGAGTATTACAAACAAAGTAAGTATTATATTATTGAAACTTGGCACAAACACCGGATAATCTTCACCAACATTGACTGAACAAACAAATAAACAAGGTATTTATTATAATCTTATTGAAACTTTGCATGAACTTATAATTATTTAAACAGGGTGTGTGTAAAATATAAATACAACACTAAAATTGATGTTTCAAATCAAATTATCAAAAGTTTAAGATTTAAAATACACTATTATTGGTATTTCAAGTCAAGATATCAAAAGTTTATGATTTAAAACACAAACAAAAGATATGATAATGATTCTAGTAATAAAATATAATACTAATAATAATAACATTTAGTACTGTACTCACACTTCTGCATCTGTTTGTTGTATTCATTCATGTTGTCTGGGCGGATGGAACGGATGAAGCGAATGTAATCATCACTGTGGAACTTTGTCATCTCATCCTGTGTGGCTTTGTGTGGACGCTGTGACAATAATAAAAAGTATAAGTATATGCAAACTTTACTTACTCATAACTTAACAACATATACGGATATAACCACTATTAACTATGAAATACTATAAAGTACCGGTAGTTTTCCAAAATATATACATGTTTTAACATTTTCTTATAAAATTAATACATAAATGACTTTGCACCCATAAAAAATAATAAATAAATAAAAAATAAATAAAAGTAACAATAATATAAAATAATAAAAATAATATTGTTGTTGTACTCACATAAATTTCCATCTTGCGATAGAGTCCATAGTTGAGGAGGAGGTTGTGTGTCATACGTATACGGTGTGGCTTCATGGGGTGACCCTGACCATAGTAGTAGTTACCAATGTCACCTGAAAAAATGAATACAACAATTATTATCTGGAAAAATGCATACAACAATTATTATCTGGAAAAATGCATACAATTACCACCTGGAAAAATGTATACTGTAAAACAATTATTACCAATGTCACCTGGAAAATGCATACAACAATTATTAGCCATATCACCTGGAAAAATGGCATTTCCTCCAAAAATGTCCTGTTTCCAATATTAAAATCTTTAAATTAGCCTGACCTTACCTGGACCAGAGCAGACTACTGGGACCTAACCTGGACAAATTACTGGGACCTAACCTGGGCAATATACCGGGACCTAACCTGGGCAATATATTGGGACCTAACCTGGACAAACTACTGGGAAATAATGGTGGTAAAAGTACAGGAAATAACCGGGGCAAAATACTGGGACCTAGCCGAATCTGGCAACACTGCTACAAAACGGTAATTTTTTCAATAAATACCGAACTAAGGCATTTTAATGTGGGATGGGTAGAAAGCCTGTCCCCTATTCCCACAACCACCTAACTCCCCCCCAAGCCTGTACCCCTACAAACCCCCAAGCCTGTCCCCTACTCCCACCCCCTTATTGGGTTTTAATGGTTTGATATGGGTTTCAGTGGGTTACAAAGGATTTCAGTGGTTATCAGAAAATTTCAAACACACATTTATACACATAAACACGTATATTTGAAGGAGTTTGTTTTGTGGCATAGTTAGGAGGAATCAGAAGCCTCCAAGCCCACACACATACAAACACACGTATATTTGAAGGAGTTAGGAGTAATCAGAAGCCTCCAAACACACATATATTTGAAGGAGTTTGTTTCGTGGCATAGTTAGGAGTAATCACAAGCCTCCAAACATCACAAACAAACAAACTTATAATGTAAGGAGTTCGTGGCATAGTTAGGAGGAATCAGAAGCCTCCAAACATACACACACATACAAACACACGTATATTTAGAGAAGTTTGTTTCGTGGCATAGTTAGGAAGAATCAGAAGCCTCCAAACACACACACAAACAAACAAACATATAATGCAAGGAGTTTATGGTATGGTTAGGAGGAATCAGAAGCCTCCAAACATACGTATATTTGAAGGAGTTAGGAGTAATCAAAAGCCTCCACAGTTTTCTACGGTACAGACTCACTACCCATCCCACCTCATTTAAACCATCATTTCACTTCATTTATACACTTTTATCCACATTATGACCACACAATATAACTCATTAATTAACCCTGGTGTTATTTTGTACCCTGGAGTCCAATATAAATACAAAATATAAAAATAAAGCCTTAAATAAAATACGAATAAATTGCTGTAGTGTAGATGGGGTTTTTTCAACTATGGTCATATTCAAGAACATCCATGGTGTATACGATGACTTGGTGACCATAAGATGACTATACACACATATAACAAACCCATCGTACGGTACCACACCATCGTACACACCACGGATGTCCTTGAATACAGCACTTGGACTCGAGTCGGTGTCATTATTTAAAACACATATATTTCCACATTTCCACCAAAATAAAGTTAAATAAATAATTCAATAAGTGGATAATATACTCACTGTCATAGTAGTAACAGACTTTCTTCCTGCTATGAGGTGTAGTAGACATTTTGAGCACTATTGTTTACAGTTTACAGTTTAGTGTGTGTTTGCTTGTTGGTGTTGGAGTGAGGAGGGATGCTGGGTAAAGGCTCAACGGCTAGCTAACTCACTCTTTCACTAGTATTATTACCTCAAATTTACCATATAATATTATAGTGGTATTTACCTCTACAGTTACTTGTATAGATCCTAGAATATTACCAGAGATCTTATATTATGATTACATTGGAAATTTATATACATATTATTATTATAACTTATAACCATAGATGTTAGATTTATTACCTCAAAATTACTTCAGAAAGCAGTAAAGTTACCATAGATATTATTATCATATATTTTATTATAACTTTTAAATTTAACATATAGATATAAGTTTTATCCACCAACAAAATTCCTTGAGGCCGTTTTCACACTATGCGGCAGCGCCGCTACGGCGCCGACGGAGAATGGCTAAAACGCTTTAACAAACAAAAGCAAAGTATCACACACTGCGGCGCGGTGCGGCGGCCAGTTATTAGTGTGTGTTATCGCCATTTGAGCTGCAGAGTGGTCCATATGTGTGTCCCGAACCTTACATACAAATTATGAGTGTCTCCTGAAACTCCAACTCCAACCCAGACAGCAACATATTGAATGGTGTGTTGTGGTACTCTGGCCTCAATACAATGTTAATCATCACATAACACACGTGTTTACTGTGTCAAATGGCTATGGCAGCGCGGCCGCCGCAGCTCCTGATAGTCCGCTGGAAATATCAAATACCCAAGAAATATTCCCTGTGGGTACAAAATTCTCCACACCTAGGATATTTCCATGACCGGAAATCCCAAAAGCTGGTTAATTTTTTGTTCAAACTTTTCCCTCTCTCATTACAACCCATTAATTAATCACTTTTCAAAATAAATAATGATATTTTCTTATGGCAGAGGATAGTATACAATATCGCTATCATGTATTTATTGGTAGATATTCACATTTCTGAATCATATTAATCATAATGCATTAATTTTATAATATTTTTGCATTTAGTTAATTTGAATACAGTTTCCATCAAGTACTGTAGTAGGTTATACAAAGTTTGGATCATAATAATACACACAGTAATTAAGAGACTAAAATTGTTTATAAGTGATGAATTGCAATCTTTAATAGTTTTGATAGATGGCAAATTGTTAATGAAAATATAGTTGAGATATATAAATATATTTGAAAGTCAACAAAGATCGTATTAATTAAAATCACGCTAATGATAAACCGGGGAGAGATAATACAAATAAATAAAGAATTTACTGTGTTTGTGATAGCGGGCTTGATAATGATAACAGGAAATATATTTCATTCCACAGATACATATTTAACTCTCTCTCCTTCTTTCTCTTTCTCTCTCTCTCTCTCTCTCTCTTTCTGTGTGTGTGTGTGTGTGTGCATAATAATTTGTCTTGTGCTATATAAGGTTCTAAATTTATCGATACTTAATAATTAAATGATACCAAATGAAACACAAACATTGGGAAAAGAAGTGACATGACCGAGTCCCGCCGAACAGGCAATCCGGGAAATAAAAACGAGTTTACCTTCACTTTGTACCGTACTTTGCTTGGATAACCATATTAAAATAAAATTCACTCGACACATCTCTCATTTCATTGGTATTATTCTGCAATACATGATAATTAGTGATAGATATGCATCACACGTATATCAGATTTTAATATTCTAGGGATATGGGGAATTATTTAATGTTTATAAGATAACGCTAGCGAGATATAAGGACATCAAACACATAAACATAGGACTTCAAAACATAAACATTGTATTTGCAAGTGTGTCATGCTATTTTGCAATAAAGTTACACACAGTGATGCCAAAACTTCACATAAATGACTAAAGTATGAAGTGAAATGATCATACGTGTATAGTTAAGATTAATATGCAGAAACATGAAGTGAAATTATCATACGCGTAGCCTATACTTAAATAATTAAGATTACACTCACTCAAAGCTTGCTTACTATTTATTTCATTTAAGATTATCAGTACTTGTCACGAGAGAGAGAGAGAGAGAGAGAGAGAGAGAGAGAGAATGTGTGTGTGGAGGAGAAAGAGAGAGATAGTGTGTATGTGTGTGTGGAGGAAAGAGAGAGATAGTGTGTGCGTGTGTTTGTGTTTGACTGTTTGTATGTGTGTGTGGATGAGAATTTGAGTTTGTGTGTGTGAGAAAGAGAGTGTGTGTGTTTAGAGAGAGAGAGAGAGAGGGAGAGATAGTATATATGTGAGAGAGAGAGAGAGAGAGAGAGAGAGAGAGAGTAGGTAAATAGGTATGGTGTGAGTACATATAGATAGTGAAAGGGAGAGAAGGTTAGGTTGTGTAGGTGGGTCAGTAGGTAGGTAGGTAGGTAGGGAGGGGATAGGTAGGTATGGGGGCAGGTAAGTAGGTAGGTATGGGGGTAGGGAGGTAGGGAGAAGGTAGGGTTGGAGAGGGGGGTAGGTAGGTAGGGAGGGAGGGCCCGGGATAGGTAGGTAGGTAGGTAGAGGGGTGGGTAGGTAGGGTTGGAGAGTAGGGGAGGAAGGTAAGGTTTGAGAGGAGGGTAGGTAGGTAGGTAAATAGGTAGGTAGGTAGGTAGGGAGGTGGGTAGTGAGAAAAGTAAAGAGGGAGGTAGGGGGAAGGTAGGTAGGTAAATAGGTAGGTAAGTAAATAGGTAGGTAGGTAAATAGGTAGGTAGCTAAATAGATAGGTAGGTAAATAGGTAGGTAGGTAAGTCAATAGTTAAATAGGTAGGGAGGTAAATAGGTAGGTAGGCAAATAGGTAGGTAAATAGGTAGGTACGTAAGTAGGTAGGTAAATAGGTAGGTAAATAGATAGGTAGGTAGGTAAATAGGTAGGTAGGTAAATAGGTAGGCAGGTAGGTAAATAGCTAAGTAGGTAAATAGGTAGGTAGGTAGGTCAATAGGTAAGTAGAAATGCAGGTAAATAGGTAGGTAGGTAGGTCAATAGGTAAGTAGGAAGGTAGTGAAATAGGTAGGTAGGTAAATAGGTAGGTAGGTAGGTCAATAGGTAAGTAGGAATGTAGGTAAATAGGTAGGTAGGTAAGTAGGTAAATAGGTAGGTAGGTAGGTCAATAGGTAAGTAGGAATGTAGGTAAATAGGTAGGTAGGTAAGTAGGTAAATAGGTAGGTAGGTAGGTCAATAGGTAAGTAGGAATGTAGTTAAATAGATAGATAGGTAAGTAGGTAAATAGGTAGGTAGTTAAATAGGTAAAGAGATAGAGAGAATCGCAATACACACACATGCACAAAGAGAGAGAGAGAGAGAGAGAGAGAGAGAGAGAGAGAGAGAGAGAGAGAGAGAGAGAGAGAGAATCGCGACACACACAGACACACACACACACACACACAGAGATAGAGAGAGCATCGCTACACACACACACACACACACACACATAAAGAGAGAGAGAGACAGAGAGTGGCGTCGCGACACACACAGACACACACACAGACACAGAGAAAGACAGAGAGAGAGAGCGACACTACATACACACACAAAGAGAGAGCGAGAGAGAGAGAGAGAGAGAGAGAGAGAGGACGTCACGACACACACATACAGACACAGAGATACAGAGCGACAAACACACACACACACACTAAGAAAGAGAGAGAGACACACACACACACAGAGACACACACACACAGACACAGACACACACACACACACCGACAGACAGACAGGGGCACACAGAGAGAGAGACACACACACAGAGACACACACACACACACAAAGAAAGAGAGAGAGATAATTAAAGAGAGAGAGAGACAGACACACACACAACAAGAGATAGAGAGAGACAGAGGATGATACAGAGAGAGAGAGAGAGAGAGGACCTCACACAAACACACACACACAAACACACACACAATGAGAGATAGAGAGAGACAGAGGATGATACAGAGAGAGAGAGAGAGACAGACACACACACAACAAGAGATAGAGAGAGACAGAGAATGATACACACAGAGAGAGAGAGAGGACCTCACACAAACACACACACACAAACACACACACAATGAGAGATAGAGAGAGACAGAGGATGATACACAGAGAGAGAGAGAGAGACACAAACACACACACACAAACACACACACAGACAAACAGACAGAGAGGTTTTGGTGAGCCACGCCTATAGGCCTACAGTAGTACGTGTATTACCCACAGCAGCAGCTCTGTATATCGATCACAGCAATGCGGTGTTGTAGTGGTAGTGGTAAATTGTTCTAGTGTTTACATACCTACCTCTTATGTGCCTGTATCATGTCTCTGTATGTGTGTGTGTATTTGTATGTGTGTGTCCTTCTCTGTGTGTTTATGTGTGTGTGTCCTTCTCTCTGTGTGTATCTCTGTGTGTGTGTCCTCTCTGTGTGTATCTGTGTGTGTGTGTGTGTCATTCTCTGTGTGTGATTGTCTCTATGTGTGTCTCTCTCTCTTTCTGTGTGTGTGTGTGTGGCGCCTGTCTCTGTCTTTCTCTGTGTGTGTGGCCTCTCTCTCTGTATGTGTCTGTGTGTGTGCCTATACTCAATGGGTTGTATACATTAAAATTATACAGTAAAATTATAATCCTATAGTTATTGCCTTAATTAGTAACAATTTGTATGTTGACGGTGTATTTTGGATAAGCACGTAAATATATTCTAGTTAATTGTTTGGGGGAAAATAATTATATATTGTGTCACATCTTTCTTATCTTCCAGAAAAAAATATATTAATTAGTTTTATTGGTAATATTTGACTATCATTGTTATCATCTACTAATCTATATGCGCTGTTTCATCGCTAAATAAAATTAATGTCGCTCATAGTATTTGAGAAGTGGTTTAATATTTGCCTTGTTTACACATAAATAAAATGTATGTATGTAGTGTATGTATGTTGTGAAGTTAAAGAATAAACTTAATTAGTATATTTTCTGGAAGGTTTAGTTAGTTTGTTTATAGTCAAGCAGAAGAGATTTTGTTCTTATCATTTTAGATATAGCATAGATAATTGTTGAAGTGACTTGTTGGTTAATATTACGTTAATTAAGATGGTAATTCTGTGTTGTTACATTGGAGTGCCTTGATTCCTCCAAAAGTATGCTAGGAAACAGGACTAAAAGAGCAAAAATAATGGTGTTCTGTTGTTGTTGTTGCTTGGTATAGTTTGGAGAATTCAGTTGCTCCAGAATTACCAATTAATTAATCTTATGACTGTAAACTCATGATTATCACCAAGTATTATTATCTTTGTTATTTGCAGTGGAAAATACGTTGATAAACTAATGTATTGTTAGGTTATAAGAATATACATTAGGGATGGCAGGTTTATTTATGTTTACAAAGTGAATTAAGTTGCTATTCATTCTTTTAAATAGTAAAATACAGCAGAAAAAGTATGTCTGATTATCAAATGTTGACAATCATAAAACATTAACCTTAGTACAACTTGTAAATTAGTGTAATCGTTTATAATGGTAATAAAACAATAGACCAATGGATAAAACAATGAAACTACAAAGCTGACAACTAAAATATTGAATCTTGCCTTTGTTTACCGAGAAATATTTAACTTGAAAACTGCAGGTATCAATGGAGATTATAGTATATGTCTAATTTCCTCACTGTGTCATTAGATAGCAGTGAACTCAAAGTTAAAGTAGGTAGCCATTAGAGTCATGTGCGATGCTAAGTTTATTATCTATGAATTAATTGAATTTCTAAACATCGCGAAATTTACCCCCTGGTCAAAGAACATGCTGCCTGCTGACCCACGCGGATGAATATGTCAATCAGCTGTTTGCCTCACGGGCTTTTTCATATACAACAACAGCAGTACAAACTTTCTATTTTTTTAGTGTATTTAGAATTATTAAACTTTATTTCTATCGAGTTTGAAGTATTAATTATATTTGTTCGCGAATGCTCACTAGATTTTATTTTTGTTTTTGTTTTTTTGAGCCTATAAGGAACGTGAAGGATAAAAATACATATTTTATTTCACATGTAACCATTCAATACATTAAAAAAATGTTGAGGGATACAGCATTTTTATATTATTCAAAAATGAAGCTAGATAATGCAGCAGAAAATAACGGAACAGGAAATTACTGGTACATGCATGAATGTTAAGCTTACAAACAACAACGTCAATGATAATACCAATAATATACCTTGAAAAAATAACCTAATGTGGAAAAAAGATATGGTAGTTATTATATTATACCCTGATGTGGAGTACGAGTTGTGAATTAATGTGGTAATGGGTTAAATAATGGTAAAATAGTAAGGGACTAGTTTTGTTAGTGGAAGAAAGGGTGAAGTGCGACCCACCCAGCTGGCCAGGAGGAGGAGAAGCAGTATTGCCAGGTAAAGGGAAATGTCTCTGTTTTAGGGAATTTTCAAGTTCACACACAGGAGATTGTTCAAGAGTAAAACAGGGAAAATTTCTACCGAAGCAGGAAATACCACAAGAAGATCGTGGTCAATGTTCAAGAGTAAACAGGGAATTATTGAGGTAAAAAGGGAAAAGTTCTGATGATGTTGAAGTTGGGGGAATTTTGAAGTTCACACACAAGGGAAATAAAATATAGAAGATTGCTCAAGAGTAAAACAAGGAAAATATCCACCAGACGAAAAAATAATAATAGAAAAAGACCATCAGCAGCAATATTGAAGAGTTAAATAAGAACAGGGGGAATATTGACGTAAAAAATGAAGGTGGAAAATGAAATAATAGTAAGATTGTAGAAATCTGGGGTAATAAGGAAAAATGAGATAATAATAATGATAATAAGTGTTGTAGAAGTCAGATACTATTTCTACAACACTTATTATCTCATGTTTCCTTACCCCAGACTACTACAACACTTATTATTATTATTATTTTAATTTCATTTTTCTTTACCCCAAACTTCTACAACTCATTATTATTATCATTTCATTTTTCTTTACCCCAGACTTTATCATTTTATTTTTCCTTACCCCAGACAGACTTCTACATCTTACTCATTATTATTATCATTTTTCCTAACCTTAGCTATTTCATTTTTCCTTACCCCAGACTTTTATCCCATCCATTTTCCTTACCCCAGGTTGGGTAAATTTAGAGTTTAGTAATACTTGGCAACACTGCTGACTCTCCACCAGTGTTTATGTCGAGGCTGAGCTGCTCTATATACTCTGCGTTTCCCCAACCAAATTCACGTCACCATACTAGTAAGTGTGAGCCTGTGGACAACCCGTGGGTGTATTTACCATGTAGGATATTCATTTAAGTCTCAGATGGCGTGTAAATAAGGACGCCAAGGGTATATATGTGTGTAAAATAAGGCGCAGGTTCTAGCTAGCCTTGGAGGTGGCAATGGCAGCTGTGAGTTGAGCCTGCCAGGAGAAGAAGCCCTTTTTATTTTACACATTTTTAAATAATCGATTCCGGGACTGTTTTCCTGGAGGGTTGTATTTATTGCACGCCATTCTGAGCCATGATTTATTCCCCATTAGAGTGTATGTGTGTGTGTATTAATGGCAGCACGGGGTTGTAATAATAATAATAATGGTGTGAGGAAGGCACTCATGGATGGTGGTAGTAGTGGTAGTGGTGGTGGTGGTAGTGGTAGGGAGCCAGTCTTGTCTCTTGTCAAATTTTAAACCATTTTTACTCATTGGGTATTTCCTTCCTAGTTTTTTCACTGCCCTAAGTAAAGCCACGTGGTATCCATATATTGGTTTAGGATATTAATAATGCTTTGTGTACTCGTCTTTATTCCCATTTTGGTGTGGTTTTATTGATGTATTTAGGAAAAGTTTTCGAGAGACATGGAGACGGAAGGAAGGAAGAAAGAGGTACTGATAGCTTTTGTTTTCATGTATTTCACCTCCATTGTCCCTCACTGATAGCATTTGACATGTGGTTATAATTAAGGTAAGATAATCCCCTTTGCCGTCATGATAATTATATTCCGTGAAATTCCGATGCACGAGACATGGCGAGGTAAGAAAGAAATAGGGTGTTGGGAGTGTGATGGCTTTTGTTTCTTTCTGTGTGTGATATCAGGTGATCATTTTGGACCAATATACATACTCGTAAGAAAGGAAATTATATAAAAGGCAAGCAGAATGACTAACTAACTCTATTGTGCTTGTGCCAGTCTAATGTTATAAGCTAGTCACTGATATACTTAGGTAGAAATAACAAGCACTTGACTCGACCAGCCAAGGTAACAAACTACAGTATATCATATTTTTGTAAGAAAGGATATAATATTAAAGACATGAAGAATGACGAACTCTAACGTTAATGGATGTGCTTGTTACAGTCTACAAGCTAACTAGTCACTGATATACTTAGGTAGAAATAACAAGCACCTGATCAGCTGAGGTGACAAACTAACATATCATAAATTTGTAAGGAAGGAAATATAAAAGACATGAAGAATGAATAACTTTAATGGATGTGGTTGTTGTGGTCTACAAGCTGTTCAGATATATTTAGGTAGAAACAAGCACCTAACTTGACCAGCCAAGGTACCAGTAACAAACTACTGTATAATGATTTTGCAGTGGAGTATTTTCAGCAACTGATTAGGATTTAGGAATGTAGTGAACTGACCTTCATTGTGATAACTGGATTGTAAAGTAGAGACAATATACAGTATACTTGGGTATACACTTGGGTAAAACTTTACATGGACAATACTTGCCATATTTTACTCGAACAATACCCCCCCCCCCCCAGGTGACTAGTGTTTTTGTAACCTAACCTAACCAAGGAAAATATGATGGTTAACTCAGGTTATATATTGTCTGCTAATGTAGTGGAGTTTACCGGAACAGGGTTCTATGTACCATTGGCTGCTATGTGTCACTGGTGGCTGCTATGCTCTGCAGTTATGTACCATCCATGGCTACTATGCACGACAGTTGCTATGTATAGTCTCAGCCTAAAATATCCAGCCACTTCCAGCCAACCCAGAAATGTGGCACCATCGCTACCATGTATACGAAAGGTGAAGCAGGGCAAGACTCGTCAATCTGAGTCGAATCAGTTACTTGAGCCAGTGAGAATAAATAGGGTATGTAGGGTTTTTCCATACATTTTGAAACACCCTGTATATGCCTGCTATGTGTACAGTACCATAGCCTGCTCATTCATTACTGTACTTTGAAACCCCCAGTGGACCTGCTCATTCAGTTACTTCACAATTCCAGTGGTGTGTGGACCTGCTTATTCAGTTATCCTTCTGGTACAACCATGGCATGTGCTTATTTCCTTTGTTCAGGATGTGGGTTGGAAGTATACTCACCAAAGTCAACTAACAATGGTACAGTGGCCACACAAGAAGCTGGTTTGGCTCGTGACTTGTGAGGTGCTTGGCTACAAAAGAAAGGAAAGTGAAAAAAGATGTAGTTTGTTGACAGGCAGACAGTAAAATATTATTACTGTCTGCTTGTCAACAAACTATAACTTTGCTCACTTTCCTTTCTGTTGTAGCCATCTCACAAGTAGGGAGGTGTACCAGATTCATATTACATGCAAACCAGAGCCATGATACTGTACTGTACATAGCAGCCCTGCAATGGTACGTTTTAAGCCAAAGCGGTGGTACATAGGAGATGGTACATAGCAGCTGACAGTACATAACAGCCAAGAGACATTTCCAGATGAGGTGGTCTGTTTTAGGGAATACTTTGAGGAATATGTTGTCTTCACATTGATCTCTTTGTATAATTTGTAGACTGCTGGTTATTTTTCTTAATATGGGTCTGTCTTGTGGCACAGCATAAAGAAATCCATACCCTCTAAATAAGAACATATTACCCCCCAAATGGCTTTGTTTCTGAACCCACTTTTGGTTTGTATCAATAGATATGTAGATGGAAGTTGAATGTGGCTGGGTGGAGTATTCTTCTATATGTCAGACTCATTACTGTACTGAAGACCCTTATCAGTTATCAAGACAGGATGTACCAGTAGCCACACTGAGGATAAAATGAAACTTTACTCATTAGTTCACTGTACAGTATATGGTATTCTATGTAATGCCTGTCTCTTGAGAATAAAATATACAATACTGCTAATGTAATATTGTTCTGTATTTAATATTAAATGTCCACGACTCGTATGAATACCTTGCATGTAATTGGCTGATAGATAATTCCAGACTCCTGGGTAGTAATCCTTAGTCAGAGTTACAGTAGCTGTTACAACAAAGCCTATGTGACTTTCACCTTTAGAAAAAGACTACAGTACAGTATTGGGTATTTTCCTGAGTTGTAGCAAGACTTAAAAGATAAGGACTCCATATCAACTCAACATGAAGGTTGTGGTTTATTCTTCAGTTCAATTTGGTGTGTTACTGGTGTTTTGTTCTATTTTTTCTTACATCTGTGCTGCATTACAAATATGTTTGTATGGGAAAGCACAATAATATTATAAATGTCTGAATTTTGTCACTAACCCTACAGTAGATGTCAACAGCTGATATCAGAAAGCTAACCCTTCAGTATTAAAGCTCAATACCCAGTGGTTGAATATTATTCATCATCTAATAAAAATCTGTGAAAGTTTACCATCTCATTAAGGTTGTATTCCACTTTTGTTACATTGGAGTGTCTTGATTCCTCCAAAGTATGCCAGGAAACAGGACTGGGAGTGCAAAAATAATGGTGTTATGTTGCTTGGAATAGTTTGGAGGATTCAGTTGCTCCAAATTTACCAACACTGAATTTCCTCCTTAAAACATACTCAAATAAGCATATCAAGATGTGGGTAATATCGTACATGATCTTCAACCAGGAAAAACTTGTCATACCAGGAAATTATTGCTTAGTGATGGGCAGCAATGGTGTGTGGGAATAGGGGGACAGGCTTTGGGGGGGGGTTAGGAGGGCCAGGGATGTGCAGGAGTAAGGGGACAGGCTGGGGGGCGGTTAGGGAGGTGCGGGAATAGGTGACAGGCTTTCTACCCACTCCAAGCCTGTCCCCTTATTCCTGCACCCCCAAGCCTGTCCCCCTATTCTCGCACCCCCTTAGTGTCTGAATACTAATACTCCAATACATCCTATAGTCAGCAAAGGGATGGCCAATTTGGTTTTATTATTACAACCCAAAGTCTCTGATTACTGTAGAAACATTGAGTCCTATTACTAAACTTCTAACAGGAAAAGATCTTCAAAGCTAAATTCATATTGCAAAATTATACAAATTGAGCGACATAGAGACTTGTTGTTCTTCAAAGGAGTTTAATAATACCACCAACCATTGTATTTTCTTTGTTGTAGTGAGGTATAAGAGTTGTATTAGTTTGTGTTGCAGGTGTTGTTGTTAAAAGGAGTTTAACAATACTGCCCATTGTATTTTCTTTGTGTTGTAGTGAGGTATAAGAGTTGTATTGGTTTGTGTTGTTCTTCAAAGGAGTTTAATACCAACCATTGTATTATCTTTGTGTTGTAGTGAGGTATAAGAGTTGTATTGGTTTGTGTTGCAGGTGTTGTTGGCATGATTGGGTTTGAGATCAGAGCCTATGGCGGAGCGCGGTGAGGGGACCGCAGGGGGGTCACACTCACGAGCCACCACCAGCGGGGCCCACGCTGCCTCCACCAGGACCAGGTTTGTATCACTCATTACTATATTAGAGCATTTTATGTACAGTTGGGGAACAAAGTATCTGGACACCGTTGACAGCGGTTGGTAACAATGTCACTGAACCACAGACACTGAAATAAAAGTTTTCCTTCAATTCATAAATACTTTCTCTCATTGATGTTTACTTTTGGGGATGTTGCCAGAAGCCGCCAACAGTGTTCACATACATTATTCCCCAACTGTACACAAGGTAAAATATGTATTGCACTGATAAACATTGTAGCTCGAGTTATCCTAACTATTTCTACCATTAATCATCAGAGGTGTTAGAATGTTTTGTATGAATTGTGCACAATACTTGTTTTACCTTATGTACAGTACACATGATAAAAAAAAACTGCATTTCCTTTGTCAAAAAGTCAGTCAAGTTAAAGTCAAATATAGTGACACTTCAGATGGTGGATAGTAAACAATAGCTTGTTCATTCCTTGACCATTATAGACTGTTCAAACCCCTCCTGCTTCATTATTTTTTTTTCTAATCCTGCATACAGTATCTTATTTTGTCATGACTGGTATTCTTCTTTTTAAATTAGTGATAAGTGTTGCTTTCCCATGTGTACAGAAACCAGGTGGTTGGGTCAGGAGTGGAGGGGCCAGAAGGACTAGGCAGCCTCCTTCCACTACGCAAGCGGAAGATCGGCATCGGGGAGGTGGTACAGGCCAAGCGTCGGAGCAGTGAGCACCAGCAGGAATCCGTAGGTGTGGGGGACAACCTCAACACCATTCCACCCCCCACACTGTCCCATCCAAGTCTGACCAACAAGAGGCGGAGATACACCAGTACCAGCAGCAACAGTGACACTCGCTTCACCGTCAGTACTCACTATAAAGTACAGTCACCTCAGTTCTTTTTTTACATTACTACCCAATAATCAACAATAACCAGGGACTACTGTATAAACACACTAACTTACCAATGGATAAATACATAACACTGAGTCCTGATTACAAAAAGGGACTCTTTATTTATTTTGAAAAATTGGGAAGATATTGTTTCCTCCAAATTGTACAAGGAATGTGTTGAAGCCTTGTTTGTAAGTTTCCTGTTATAATTTGAAGGAATGACTTAAGTCCAAATTTGCTGACTATTATGAAATACTCCTTTTTATAAAGTCCAAATTTGCTGACTATTATGTAATACTCCTTTTTATGGATACCAAACACTTTTTCTAAGATCTTTTCAAACTGCCAAGTCAACATTTCACATACATTGACAACTAACTAGAGATATGGAATTGCAGAGATTTGTACAGTAATCCCTATTATTTTATGGCATCTGCATGCAAGGGTTAATATAGTGTTGATCATAAATTAAGAGATTATAGATTTTATATTGCTTAAGTTTCAGGATATTTAGCCCAACTGCATGAAAGTAATAGTGTACACGTATATCAAATTACTGAGTGGATGGGTTAGATTAGTTTTTCTACCCTGAACACTCACCTAGCTTACTTTCATTATTGTTTATCTTAGTGAATTTTTAAGAGGCTTGGAAGCTAAGGCTGGTAATGACATCTTGAATAGTTTATGCTTGGATTACTAACTACGTTACATGTTTCCCTGTCGAATGATAAGTTTTGATGTCAATGTATATAGGATAGGGAGAGTATGTATGATGACAAGACCGAGGAGTGTGTGTAGAAAATGATAAATATTGTGTTTATATATTGAGGAAGGTGTATGTGTAAGATGGAGGAGACAGTTTAATGTGTTGATACTTGCAGGACGGGGGAGAGTGTGGAGAGTGTGGGTTGGAGAGTCCTGGCAGCAAGCGAGCGCGGCGGAGCAGTCACTTAGAGGCCACTCGGAGCCCTCACCACACACCTACCAGCCTGGCCAGTAACGCTCCCACCCCCACACCCACCACCACCGCCAAACCACCCACTGCCACACACACGCCACCACAGGGTCAGTTCTCAGGCATGTGCTTCTACTGTATGTTACCCATCTTTGTTTTTTACCTTGCTTTTTATTTTCCCTTCCTTTCAATGACATACACACTGTCTCAGATGTCTGGTCTTCCCTTTTGCATTTACAGAATACTTGTTGTGTTACTACAGTATTTTGTTGATCATCATTACATTCTCTTGTTAATTTATTGAACGCTGGTAAAGTGACAGATATCTATTGGTAGATACCCAGTGGCTAAATAAATGAACGTCGCATCTGTTATATCATGGAGCAAAATTGTTAGGATTCCTCTGGTCAGTAATGTCGTTCAGTATGCACACATATATTTTTTTATTTTAGCCTGCTGCCTGTGATTTATCACTTGAAGAAACATTGATTGACATTAATTTTAGATACAGTGACATTTGTAAGTTAGTATGTGCTTTGCTTTATACAGCACTAATGATAATGCTGTAGTACCACCATCACTGGTAGTTGTACAGTTGTTATGGTAGTGTGCTCTTGGTGAGTGTTTTTTTTTTTTTTTTTTTTTTTTTTTTTTTTTTTTTTTTTTTTTTTTCCTCCAATATACCAGGTCCTTCCTTCCGTAAGTTATGTATTTTTTTTTTTTATCTTGTTTATTTAGTGTAAAGTAAACCATGGTATTATGGCAAACATTTACACAAGTGTTAAGTTCCCTACTACAAAGAATATAGTCATAGGAGTCTACTCAAACATATACAGTATATGAAATTTATCTGAGGGATAAAAATTGGTGCATTTTTTGCAAGTGAGAAACAGGGTAATGTGTGTAGACAGTATTAGGAAGGGTGAAGGTTACTCTAAGGTTCAGTTATATCTTAAAGGCCAACTGTGATTGGTTGAAACTAGTAGTTGTAAATATTTACCATCAGTCTAGAAATGGACAAACAAGAATGTGTTCAAAGACTGATGCTTAGCTCTGCCAGGTCATGAAGCTTTGGACAAAGGCACTTATTTTTCACCATCATTACGCCTGCCAAGGATTATGTAAGATATTTCTACATATCCAGGATTCAGATCTAGATCTGGGTATCTCCCAAAATCTAGTTACATGTTGCCAATCATGACTCACTTTTGGTAAAAAAAATTGTAAAATTCCACAAAAAGCAGTTACATAATCCTGCAAACAGACAGGCATGCCAACAAACCAAATAAAAAATCATGACTTTGTGGTAAAAGTAACTCAGTAGAGATGGTATAAGGAGAAGAAAATCAAATACATCAGAAGTGTCAGGCAATTTGGTGAGTATGTTAAAGGTGTTAGTCATAGTGTGTAGTGAGTTTTAACTCAACATTACCTACATCACCCAGGATTGCATGCTTTACACAATTGTGGTAACTTTCCATAATTGTAATGTCCTCAGTTTGTCTGTGTGCTTTAGGTATTGTTACATATATAACAATAATTTTACAGGTATCTGCATTTTGGCTTACTTTTAATATTTCCCTGAAGGGAAATTTGAAACACTAAGAAGGCAGAACTTTGTAAACACAGTTGGTCATGTACTTAACATTTTACAGTACAGGCTTTGCATGTAAGGTTAAGACATGATATAATACCACATGCCATTTCATGTAAAAAATGTGTTGAGTGACCTATTTATTAGTGTAATATTTAAAAATTTGTAAATTCAGTAAGATATTTCATATGATTAGCAATTTCAAGTTGTGTAGCTGTATTGTACCCTTACTCTTAAGCTACAGGCGGGAAAAGGAGGCGGTCAACTCGCATTGCTGAGAAGCAACACTTGGACATGATGAAATCCTCAAACAACTCCAATAATCATTCCGAATGTGTATCTCAAGTAAGTGGAAGAAAACTACGGAGTCACAGCAGTTGCAAAAGCAACACCTCGGCTTCCTCACAGGAGTGTACTGTTACTGATGAAGAGAGAGAAATTCTCTCAAACTCTCATACTTGTCACTTTCTTCTGAGTGGACGTTTGGGACCATCAGTACACACACCAACTTCAAAACCTGAACCTGAAACAAGTAGGGTAAATGTTGAACCAGATGAGGAGAGATACTCTTTGAGTCAGAAGAGAAGAAAGCCTGGTGCATCTCTCATCAGTGTGACCCCAAGTAACCAATTACCAACTAAAAGAAATACTAAGTCATGTGAGTCACTTTTGAATGCAAAAACTGGGAATCAGGCAGCCCAGGCAAGACTACCAAAGTCTGGCAGGAGGACCACCCTATCTTCAAATATATCTGAATTGACACCTACCTTGGTATCTAAGCAGGCCAGATTACACAAGTCCAGGTCAAGTCGGGACGTAGCTGGAAGTCAGAGTAAGAAGAATGAGAGGTCAAGGCTTCAGGCTACAACTTCCAGTGAGGGTGAAAATTCAAGGCTTCATGCCACTACATCGAATGTTGGTGAGAAATCAAGCTCTCAGGCTACATCAAGTGTTAGACCCAAGGATAATCGACCTACTAAAATCCCTAAAATAGCCGTCAAGTCCCAGATAAATAAAAGAGAAAACATTTTGGCAGGGGGAAGGAAGGTATCAATAGTTGTGCCTAAGTTGAGGAACTCTGAACACAACATCTCTACAACTAAAATACCAAGGTTTAGAGCATCCACCAGTGCAAAGACTGCCAGCAACTTGACAACCAACCACAACAAAGCCAAGGAGGCAGAATCTCTTACAACAGAACGTCCAAACTCTAGTAAGTGAGAAGGAAGGTGCTGGGTGTAGCTAAGGTGTTGTTTGGGGATTTGATACACATTGTTGTATTCACAGAAGAGGTCTGAAGAAAGTAATGGGAATTTACCTCTCTCTGCATGGGTTACAACTTGAGTGTCATATTAATCTTCTTGCTAGAAAAATCCATGTTAGTAGATAAAACTGTATTTAATGGTCTCAATGCTTCTGAGACAATTGCCTCCCTCTTCAGTAGTACAGAGGAGGGAAAAAACAAATACAAAGTTTAGAAAAAGGGAAGAGAAAGATGTGAGGAGATAGAGACATCCATCTTTTTCCCAATTTTTTTTTTTATTGTCTGTTTTTATTCCATTTCAACTTTGTACTTCAAAAAAAGGAGACCAACTCTTTTCATAGCATTGACCAAAAAATAACTTCAAATTTCAAACAGGATTCTTCTAGCATGCTGATCTTTGTCAGTAAATCATCCAACAATTAACCATTTTGCAATTATGAACCAAAAATATTTCATTGTCCAGTTATATGTAGCTGTTGTACTGCCTGGTATGTCCTAAACTTGTAACACCACACATTGTGTAGTTTGTTGGAATGAAAGCACTCAAGAAGTACCAGAGTATTGAATAATTGAAAAGGTAAATATGAGGCAACCTGAGTGGAAACAAAGGAAACAGTGCAAGTAGAATAAATATGTAAGAGAAGAATTTGGCCCTGTATAAAACTCTTATAATGAATTAGGCTTTATCTCTATTGTAAATGTATCTATCAACCAATTACGTGTTGTATAAGTTTTCAGGAACCTTTGCTTAGTATTAAACCTTATAACTTTATATGGAAGGGATACCTTCATTGGAAAAAAGCATGAGCAATAAAATACAACATATATTTGGCCAACTGTCAACTATTTCATACACATTTGATGCACATATGATAAGTTTTAGTGCTTAAGTCCCTTGTTGCTTCATATTTACCTTATCTATACAGAAACAAAGTACTGTATTCGTTTGTTATGGTTAATGGGAGTCATTTAGATGTCTGAGTCCTGAGTGATAAGGTGAGAAATGTTACCTGGGTTTGTTTTGTATTCATGTGGACATTTCATACTCTAAATAATGGTAAGGTATTCCTGCATCAAAGGAAGTAATTTTGTGTTACTCCTGTTCATAGAGGTATAGTCCAGTGATATAATGGCTGTACAGAGCCTTTACTATCCATATGCTCTTGGAGACAAGGGTAAAAGTAATTTTAAGGAGAATTAGTTACATTTTTTACTTGCAATCAATAAGGTTGTTGTCCACATAGGTTGAATGAAGTTTAGTACAGAACTGCCATCCCTTTTCAATAGTGAGTATGTTGTTTTATATGCTAACAAATACATGATGTACTCGTAGACCTTACCTCTTGAAAAGGATATATTTCTTACAGCAATAATTCATCTGGCATTGAAATACAAGTACAGTAGGTTTGCCTATTGAGAGTATTCTCAATGAGTGATTCACCTTATGCCTGACAAACCCCAAATCAGAACCTTGCAAGGTAGATGTGAATGAGATAAACATTAAATGCAGTGCTAGTGGGGGTGGTGGTGGGTGAGTGTAGTAGTGGTGTGGTGATGACTGGCAGGTGAGGGTAGTGGCACAACCCTGGTATACTGACAGTCACCTTGGAATCCCATTCCACACTTCTAGTTTGCTTTTGTACTGCTGTTTCTTTGGTAACAACTACTACTGTGACTCATAATCAAATCATAATTACCAAATATATACTGTACTTGTAGCCTGCATATTGATGTATAATGTCTTTAAATTGTCGGTTTGATGCAGTGGCCGGCCATAAGTAATTTTTCCCTTATATACATGTATTCAGATAAGAGTTTTCCCAATAAGCGAGTGCCTCTGTTGCCCAAATAGGCACACAATATGTGAACCTACTGTATTTGTACTTGGATTATTTGAACTGGCTTACAGTTTCTTCAAAACAGATGACATGGCATTTATCAGGAGTAGTGTCTGGGATTAGAACTTTAGATTGGAATTGAGCAATTAATTCAAATTTATATATTCTCTTCTAAATTTAAGCTCAAGAGTCTTGTGTTTTCATATGTAGTCCAAGTTAGTCAGTTTGAACTCCAGTTATCCCTCCCTCTCCTTGTTCTTTCTTCAGAATTTGTGCTATATCTTCTCTATATCTTCTAACTTGGCAGCATATATCCCCATTATAGAATTATTTGTTGCATCTGCATTTTCTAATTTAGTCGGTTATAGATAGTTACAATAGACATTCTTATTTACCTGGTACATTCTGTAAGGTTCAATATTATGATGGTGGTGGTGGTTACCTAATCCCTGAGAGTAGCAACAAGAACACTGTTGTCAGTACTTGTAGTGCACCTAGTAATTTAGTTTTATGTAGATTTTTGTTGGAGGCATTGTATGTAGTTAATTTGTAGTGAACAGAGTAGTAATTTGTGGTATTATATTGTGTTGTCTTAGAAATCTTCTAGCACAATTTAACATGCACAAATGGACTTCCATACACACACTCTTTTCCTTCCAGTTTACACAATCTATAATGAGTTGTTTAAGAATATGGCTGTAATATTTGCAGGCAACTTTAACTAGTAACACCAATGAAAGACCATAACTCGACAGAATGACAATTCAGAATGACAAATAAGGAATTGCCTTAATTGATGACATTTTGTTACGGGTATGTATTCAAGCAATAACAGTCTTTCTACTTAATGGCAAATGCCTATCAGTTGTCATTAATCAGATAAGGTGTCCTTGAACAATTGGCTTCCAAACTGATATTATCTGCCAACTCCCTTCCCTTATTTTGCAGTTTACATGACTCGTTGCAGCCTTTCACCTCCCACCACTCTTTATTATTTCCTTCCAACTCGAGTGTTCTCTCCATCAACTGAGCACCAGAGTTATGGCTTTTCCTTAAGAAAGTATACCATATTCTAATATTTTTGTGTAGAGTTAGAAAAAGTTGAAACAAATACACCTTGGAATTAACGTGGGCGAGTTTGTGCAAACTTAGGCTGCTTATGTACTGTGTTTCTTGACCAGAAGGCAACTAGAATATCATGTTTGTTGCATTGCCTCTTGTCAGAACCATTTTCTAGTACATTTATCAAGGTGTACCAATTTCTTTTATAGACATACTGTTGACATACTTCCAACTCATGAATATCTGTTTGTGTTCTTACAGATCCAGACAAATCCCCAGGGGGCGGTGGGATTCTGAAATCATACCCATTGAGGAACAGACTGCGGCTCACAGACGGAGGAGGGGGCGGAGGAGGAGGAGGGGGAGGTGGAGGTAGCCCAGGTAGTAACACTCTCGCCTCAGGTCGGCTGGACCACCAAGGGCAGGTGAGGATATTACACTTGGGTTTATGTTTTAACATTTCATTATTTTGTATCTCTTGCTGCAAGGGTGTGGATAATGTCTGTTATGATCCAAGAGTTGCCAGTGAGACTCCAAATTGACCCATTCAATAGTAGTTTCAATCCAGTTTATTTAGTTGGTTTATTCTACTGTGTAAGATGAGAATTGCACAGATAGAATGTGTGTTGGGGGAAGGATTGACTGTACTATACACGAAAGTTGTACAATACTATTCATAATAATATCTTTAAAACATCTTTATTAGTAGTAATAAGACATTTGTTAGTTTGTAAGAATAATTTTACCAGAATATATTGTTACTGTACTATAAATGAATGTGAGAGCATTACATTAAGTTAGTTTTATTATCAGTCTCAGTCTGTGCCGTCGTCGCCGTCGTCACAGGGTGTGGCGTTCCTGGCAGACACATTCCGGCGGCTGAGGGAGAGTCGCCGGGCTTCACAAGAACAGGCTGCTGCTGCTGCTATTGTACCACCGAAGAGGAATACTGCCCAGGCCAAGGAAACCAGACAGGCGGCAGGTAATTATTATCCATTAATGTTGTTGTTATTAATCACTACAGCACTGCTAATTTAACTGTGGCCACATAATTACTTCCCCTCAGTCATTATTAACCATGTGCTTGGTGTGTACTTTTTTAAGACAGATAAATTATTTTATTGGTTGTTTGTGTTTGTACCACAGGGAGCTGGAAACGGACTCACGTTGCAAAGAAATCGCCGCTGTCCTCTAAACGCAACAGTCGAAGTAAAACCAACACAACGGGTTCCTGTGCCAGCAGCAGGTATGTTTATATATGACATGAGTAATATATTGAAGGTGTGAAAAATGGGGTATATAGTCAGGTATATAATTATAAACTCATTTTTATATTGTTGAGCAGCCAGCCAGGTGTATAGTCATTGATATAGGTTAGTGTTGGTGGTAATGTGTTATTTTTATATTGTTGAACAGCCAGCCTGGGTGTATGGTCAGGTATATATAAACTTTTATTAATATAGGTTAGAATTTGTGGTAATATATTATTCATGTATTGTTGAGCAGCCAGCCAAGAGTATAGTCAGGTGTATATAAACTTTCATTAATATAGGTTAGAGGTTGTGTTAATGTGTTATTATTATATTGTTGAGTAGCCAGCCTGGGTCGCGTGGGTGTGGGAAGGTAAGCCTGGGCAGCAGTGGGTCCGGTATGTCCGGCTCCCATGGCGGCCACGAGGCTACCTCCGCGTCCTCGTCGGGGCCGCCACAACCCTGCCCTGCCCCTCCCACCCCGGCTGTACCCCCGCCTGGTCTGCCCCCATCCACCCCCACATCTTCCCTCCACACCACTGCTGCACCTTCCACCTCCACCACGCCTGGACTACTTCCACCAGCCTCCCTCGCCACACTTGGAGGTCAGTTCCATGGTTTGTTTATGTTGGGTGAGTGTGTGTGTGTTTGTTTGTATTTTATCCATCTGACAGCCATATTTTAAACATCACAATACAATAACCATCTTGTAAGTGACCCATCATGTTACAGGTGTTCAGATGATCAAAAATGTCCTTGGAGTTCACTATGCTTAATGTTTAAAAAATGGCTATATATCAAAATAGTTCTCTTACACTCAGCAGGGACAGGTAACTGGATGAGTCTCTGCTGCAGCTGGCTGGGGGAACTGTCTGTCTCCCTTGAGTATTCCATTCTTTTTCTTAATGTCCTACAAATTTGATCTACAGTATGGTAGTAACTCATTGGTGGGATTTAAAAATGTGTACAAATATCTCTCTTAACTTTCCATAATAATTTAACTCATAAGCCTTGTCTTTGTAGCTACCTTGGCCTATTAGCTTTGCCCATCTTCATTGCAGATGATTAAACAAAAGTCTTATTTATTTAGCTAGTAGAGGAGCAAGGCATATGGACCAAGTTAGTGGTTTGGGAAGATTATGATTAGAATCCATAAATCTCTTAACTATCTATTAAAGGAAATTTATGCAGAGTTCATCTAGAGTAAACCAAGAGCCACACAACCTGATCAGAACACAACACAACACCACCTAAAAAGAAGGGAAGGTTCTTTGCAGTCCAGCAGCATATTAGTTATAGTTTGCTTGCATCAGGCAGTGCTGGCACAAGGCTAAGGTGTAGCTGTAGATGAGCTTAAGCTAAGTTTACTGTAGTTGGAGACAATCAAGTTCAGTGAGGATAGAGAGACAACTACAAGAAGTATGTAAGTGAGTCAAGAAACAGGTGTGGGTCATTGTGTTTTGTAAGTGACACATGACCCAGATAGTTGTTGTGGTCATACAGGTATGTAAGTGACCCAGACAGATATGGTCATGCTTCCCTTCCTGCCCCCTGACCATCCCCTCCACTCCATAATACCTGTCCTTACCTGGCATGACCTGTTGGTGTCTCATTTACACTGTCAGGTCACAGCACACCCTCCCCCCCCTCTTTCTCTCAATTTTCCCCTCTTTAGTGTGTTAGCAGCAAGCAAGCAAGCATGTTGGGTCCGCCAGCACTTCCTTTCATCTCCCTGTGTGTGTGTGTGTGTGAAGGCGTCCCATCCCCCCCAACTTCCCTCTCCCGTGCGGTGTCTGGTCACGCCACTACACTCCCAGTTTTCGTTTCAGCCATAGGCGGTGGCGGCACAAGCAGCGGGGCGAGCGGGGGTCTGACGGGCAGCATAGGGGGCCTCATGGGTGCCCCGACAGACAGTGAGAGTGAGGAAAGTGAGATGGGCCGGTTAGAGACGCTATTGGCCTCACGCGGTCTCCCCCCTAGCCTCTTTGGGGCACTTGGACCCCGAATGCAACACATTTTGCACCGCTCTGTGTCTTCCTCCATTAGTAAGTCTTGACGATGTTGATGACGCAGGGAGTGGCGGGGATTTATGATAGCTTGTGTTTATATTTCTCCTAGAATGTGATTGTTTCCTCTTGGCTTATTGCTGGTGGTATTGGTATTGGTGGTGGTGGTGGTGATGGTAGTAGTGGTGGTGGTGGTGTTGATGGGAGATATGTGTTCTTCTTTTGTGTTGTGGTTCTTCTCTCGAGAGCTTTTGTTCATACCTTCTAGATCTTCACTTCCAGTAATTTCTTCCTTTTGAGAGGTGTTTACTTCTTGTTTGTTTGCCCCTCAGTTTGTGTTTCCATTGCAGGGTCTTGGTAGTCGTGTTTGTTCTTCTTGGGTCATCTTGTAAGGTATTTTGTCATTCTACTTTTGATGAGGGGTGTAAGATGTATATTTGCAAATAAACAGTCATAAATTCCTCCAAACTGTGGCAATAAACACACCACATTAATACACATCAGGTGCTCTATTGTGTGAAAGAGTTTGAAGGAATCCGTAGCCTGTAATTTGCCAACAACTTGCCCCCTTAATCTTTATTGCATGTTAAATCTTCATTGTTACCTTGCACTCCATTATATGTTTCCATCTTTGGTTAATGTTTAGTTTATATAGATATAAGCACCATTTGAGATGGATCCTTGTACCAATGAGTTGAAATATAGATGGTCAGACTTTTATCAAAGCTGTTATGAACTTTGTTAAAACCACTGAATCTGAATAAGATAAAATGTTAAAATCACAGCTCAGATTTGTCAGATTTATTCCTTCTGATGTGAGTTATGAACATGGGTAAGAGATGTTGGCAACTAGCTTTATTCCTATTCTTTAACACCATCACATTAGACCATCCTTCCAAAAGTTTGTACAAATGTCAGGTGTTTACAGTATTAGCTATGAATTAAATCTTTACTGGGGCATTCATTGGTCATTGTCATGTAGGATATATTGTACACTCCATCTGGGATGCACCACTTGTGTTCTTTTCCTCTTGTTCAGTTTGTGCTTTGTAATCTTTTGTTTCCTTTCTCTGTTATTCCTTTTATGCCATTGTTTTACTTGCTTTATTTTATTTTTGTTGGCACATTTTTCTGTAGTGTTTTTGTAGATTCCTTTTACTGTATATTATGCATTTTGTTTTCAGCTTTATTTCATAATGTTACTATAATTGAAGTTCTGTGCATGCATTTATATTATTATTTAGTAATGTATAGTTGTGGACAGTTATCTCTGAACTATGTGACCATTTTAAATGGTCATAAAATTATTGAAACATTGCAGTTTTAATTAGTTTTTATACTTTTTCTTGATAAAATGTAAGGATATAAGTATTTGCAACTCAACATGTAATGGTAGATTTTATTTAACCAGCAGACTGAGTTCAGAAACTATTGTCTCTATATGATAATGAATAATTTATCGTAAGTGCTTTTGGCCCTTGACTCCTGATCTATGGATTCAAAGTGATACTGTTTTGCTTATCATTTCCTGGCTACACAAACACTCTTTACACATTCATCCGTCCCCAAGCATAGTGATTTCATTCATTCATTTTCATCCTTCATATATTTTTAGTCATTCACATTCTCATCTCATAAATTGGTTTCAGAATTGGTGTTGATTGTGATAAAAATAGTAGAAAAGATTTGGGTAAGAAGTGATAGTAGAACTATTTCATACGGAGAGTGACTAGAATAATTATTGCAGTAGTCTAGACCTCAGAAAATCCACAATGGCGAACAAAGTTGTGGATTTCCTTCACCTCAGTTTACCAGTTGATATCAAATTTACCAAGACATTACAGAAGTGTCACCATGTTAAATTTATTTAGAATGCTGAATAATTCTATAAAATCTCATTTTTCATTTTAATGATGGTGGTCGGTAGACAATTGGTATGTAGGTGTGTAGTGGCGGGATTAGGTGGTGAATGGTGTGAATCAGAAACCCATTTTAACCTAATGGAAATTATGATTCCCCCAGGCCTTAAATATCAAATGTCAAATGACTCAGTTATGACACAATAATGGACAATGATAAGAAATGTTATGGACTAGTAGAATGGCTTCATAGACCTGAACTAAATAGCCATCTCACTCGTCATTCCTGCCTTGTCACTTTCCTTATTTACTATACGACCCTGTGGAATTTTTTTTTTGTCAATCTAGTGGAACCCCCAGGCCATTTATTTAGATGCTTATCATACCTAGTTATGTAGTGTGACAAGTGGTTTACAGTATACAGCAGCTTATGAGGATCATTTCATGTCTGGGTATTGGAGGACTATTGAATCCTCCAAACTGTGCTGCAAAACGGATCCCTCGTTTGCATTCTGAGGTGATCCGTTTACCGGCCGAGATCGGAGGAATCTGTAGCACTCCAATTAACCCTATGGTATTGCCACCTTCCAGTATTTCATCACAAGTGTACAGTCATAGTCAGTAACTGTTCGCATCAATTCACAAACCCAGGCTCAATAGAGGTAAGAATAATAACCCTTGATTATATGTTGGGTTGAAGGCTAGAGTTGATGACTTCGTGTAAATAAAGGTAACAATTTGTCTTTGTAGTATGCAGGTTTAACAGTTCCAAAAAGTATCTTTATGATTTTGTGTGTAAGTGTGACTCAGTGGATAAATGGTGATTGTTAAAATCTTATTGCAATTCCTCTCAAAACATGTTCCTTTATTTCCACTTCCACCAAACTCCCTTAAGATACTTTTTTGAATAACAGTGCAGTATAGCGTTCTAGTGTTTATAATGACTGATGCTGCATCTCACTTTACAATCATTTTAACCTTTATTACATCCATATCACATTTCAACTTTAGTCATAGGATCTGTGGCTATGATAGATTCTTTTTTAAGGGTATTAGTATATGGGTATCACTGAAGTTGTAGTACCCAGTTTTGAAAGTCACAAGTGGTACTGAACCTTGAAATGTAATAAGAACAAAGTTTAAAATTCTTGGTATAGCATCAACCACTAAGAGGTACAAGACAGTCAATAAACCTGTCCCTCTATATTGTGCTGAGAAACAGACTACAGTACAGTACATCAGTTTTGGTGGCATATTTTGTGGTAAAGGTTGGAGGAATCAGTAGCTGTATACAACCAACAATATCTTGCCCTCCTTAAATGTCAATAAAGGTAAGGATGTATATGCAGTTCAAAGTGTGAACTATCATCTAATAATAACCAGTGTTTCCTTCAGGCTCGAAGGCCCAGCAGCTTCTGGTGGGTCTACAAGCTAATGGTGAGGAGAGTGAGCAGCTGCAAGCAGTTATTGAGATGTGTCAGCTGTTGGTGATGGGTAATGAGGACACATTGGCAGGCTTTCCCATCAAGCAGGTCACACCAGCACTTATCAACCTTCTCAATATGGAGCACAACTTTGATATGGTATGTCATATGCATGGAAATATATACACATTCTTCATGTACATTTGTCTTTGTAACTTGTGTAACCAGTATTTAATATTATGTTATCTGTACAGATAAGTAATAAATGACTTGTATATTTTGTTTACAGATGAACCACGCCTGTCGTGCCCTGACATACATGATGGAGGCACTACCACGTTCTTCTGCAGTAGTGGTGGATGCAGTTCCAGTGTTTTTGGAGAAGCTGCAAGTGATCCAGTGTATGGATGTGGCTGAACAGTCCCTCACTGCTCTTGACATGCTCTCACGTAAACACTCCAAGGCCATCCTCCAAGCTGTAAGTATTGTACTTTCCTTGACACTAGACTGTAAAGGATAATTTTGTATCATTCAGTACACATAGTGGAAGATTACTGCACATGACCACATTCACCAACAGATATGTTATGGTTTTTGTGCTAATTCATGGAGGTTTGTCCCTCAAACTCCCACAAATCACAGGTTTACTGTAATTTTCCTTTAGTGGTGAGGCTCATGTTCTGTAAATGCTGTGGCCTGTGAACCTTATTTTTTTATGTATGAGATACATTTGTGTGTACTAATATTATGGTTTATTGTTCCCTCAGCATGGAGTATCTGCTTGTCTGATGTACATAGACTTCTTCTCAACCAACGCTCAGCGAGCAGCCCTTAGTATCACCGCCAATTGCTGCCAGAACCTCACAGCAGATGAGTTCCATTTTATTGCTGACTCCCTCCAGCTGCTCTCATCCCGTCTCACTTCACAGGTACACAAATGTCATTCTTTCCTAAAGGCAATGTCACACCCACACATTATGGTGTCTTGCAGCATCTAATTTCCCAGTGGTGCTCACACAGGCATATTCTGGTGTGAAGGTATTGGAAGATATCCATAGGTTGAAGATTATTTTTATAATTGTCTATTACTGTACATCAAAAATCTTGGTTGTTTGTTTAAATATGTAAACTAACTAGAGCGTATCCCCAGGGTGACAAGAAGTGCGTGGAGAGTGTGTGTCTGGCTTACAGCAGACTAGTCGACTGCTTCCAGAATGACCCTAACAGACTTCAGGAGATTGCTGGACATGGCCTCCTCTCCAATATACAACAGCTGGTATGTTTGTGTTTATGGTCCTGTCCCTCAGCCTTGGATTAAGTAAGGGTTACATACTTTTGATGGTACTGACATTACTTCTTTTACTCTGTCATATGGATTGACACTTGCTTCTTCATGGAAACTTCCTTTATAAGCTGGCCAAGGGGAAAAATAACAATAACATAAAAGGTGTTTTGGGGCAGATATATACTGTAGGTGATATAAGTTATATTCCCCTGAGTATATGTAGTGTATATATTGAGTTGACCTGATAACCAAGTATAATAAGATATGATATGTATTTGCAGCTGGTAATGTCTCCCCCGGTGCTGAGTTCAGGGACATTCATCATGGTGGTACGGATGTTGTCCCTCACTTGCAGTAACTGTCCTGAGTTGGCTGTACAACTCCTCAACAAGAACATTGCCCACACACTCTGCTACCTCCTCACCAGCTCCACAGAACCTCCAGGGGATCAGGTACATAGTTATGTTAATTAACATTCATTATAGCAAAACAAATTTAATTTACTTCTTCACCTCCTATGTATACTTGCTCACAGATTCATGGATGTTTTATTGTAAGCATTCTGACTTAAAAAAATACTGTATAGCAGTTTATTGTACACTACCACATCATTGTTTTGTAAATATTCAGTGAAGTGCTATGATATTTTTTTCTTTTTTCTCTTTTTCTTGGCAAATAACCTACAGTAATGTTATCCTTGTACAGGTTGAGCTTGTGTCACGTAGTCCTCAGGAGTTGTATGAGATAACTTGCTTGGTTGGTGAACTGATGCCATCACTGCCCTCGGATGGAATCTTTGCCATTGATGGGGCACTACAGCGACCGGCGGGATGTACCCACGACACAGTCTCATGGCAATGGCAGGATGACCGTCAAACATGGCAGAACTACACCACCAGTGACTCAAGAATCATAGAGGTTTGTACCACATTACAGGGGGAACCAAACGAGGGGACAGTTAACCTATGGAGGGACTTTAAATTTGTAGTCAGTGGTGATTGTGGTAGTTATTAATAATTATTAGGTTGCCAGGAGTTAACCATACCCTCAAGTTAGTGTGCAGTATGTACTCTTTCCTGTCATTAACATTTTACCATTCATCCCTGGATGATTAAATATTCATATAACTTATTGAATTGTTTTATATTATTTGTACGATATAAAACTGCAAACTGTTTACAAAGGGTTAGTATTTTTAAACCATATTCTGTACTTTTTACCAATACTGTAAAGAATATAAAGGATTACTGTGTTGACTAAATGTGTTTGTTGTACTAACAGCACTCGCACCAATCTGGGGAGGACGAGATTAGTCTTTGTATCCAGGGTCGGGCTTACACCATTGACTTCCACTCCATGCAACAAATCAACGACAACTCGGGCACCATGCGCTCCGTCCAACGTCGCATTGTGCCTGCTGGTCTGGCTGGTGGTGTACTGGCAGCAACACAGGTTTGTCTAGATTTCACTCGTCTCTCTCTGATCTCATCAGTTGTATCAGAGTTGTACTCTTTGATATATTCAGTCAAAATACTTAATGTTGAGGTTTGGTTGCCATACAGGACTCTCATTACCTCTTTTATATTATTTTAATATATCTTTCTGACTGTAGGCCACAGATGCACGAGCTAAGTGCCTGCGTGATGACTCAGAGCTGGCATCAACACTGATCCGGTCTCTGTTCAGCCTGCTGTATGAAGTATACAGTTCATCAGCAGGACCTGCAGTTCGGTACAAGTGTCTACGTGCTCTCCTCAGGATGGTACACTTCTCCAGTCCAGACCTCCTTCAACAAGTCCTCAAGAGTCAGGTGGGCACTGCTCCTCAATTTAACTTGTCCTTAGTAAAGTTTCAGTACACATCACCCAGACTCCATAATATACAAGACAAAGGCAACATCCATGTCCCATAGACCATTATTCTAAAAAGAGATATAGTGGCTGGATTATCTTGGCCATGTCATATAATGGAGGTCAGCCAATCCATTCCCAGTAGTGGTATAATATGAGTGAAAAACATCATTACTAGGTTACATCACATATACACCACTTACTTACCCAGGTACAATAATCCCTTTCTATCATCAACGCCCACTACTTTACCTTCCTTTTCACACATTGGCCAATTGGTGATGCCATTGAAGTGCAGGTAGGGTAAGTTAAGAAAGAAGATTATTACAAGTATGTGTTGTGACTGAGTGACACTGATACCAAGTTGGTGAATTACAGGTTTCTGATTCCTTCCAACTGTGGCAGAGTTTGGAGGATCAATAGCCTCCACTTCTCCAATATTACCATCTCTTTAATCTTCTCATGCACTGTTGACTCACATTTGCATCATAAATATGTTTAGGTGAAATTGAAAAAAAAAAAAAAATCTTCGTAAATAATAATGATTTGGTAATAGTTGGAAGTTTTTAGCAGTTGAATAACAGAGCTTGCAAAATAAATATATATATATATCAGATACTTTTAGCCATTTTTTAAGGAATGAGTTTTGGTAAGAATGCTTAATGCTGGTGGTATTAGTTAGTTAGTATGTGCATGTCATAGGAATCATATGCTGTGCTCAATCAGTCCTTCAGAGAGAGAAAAAGTTTAAAATTCTTGTGAGTCAACCACTTCACTGTTGTTTAAAGCCGTGTGTAATTTTGAACTCCTGCATGTGTTTCAGTGAAGAGAACAAAACGGGAACTGCAGATGATGGATATTTGTGTTTTCTGATAATTTATTGCTTATCATTACTTCTTTCTTATGGAATAAATGATTCTTACCCCAAACTATTGCCTGCAGTTTTGTGTTACTGTACATTGTTTTCAGTAAAAGTAAGACTAAAAATTGGCCTCTGTTATATTATGAATGTTCTAAAATTCTTTAAGAATAATTATTGTATAAGAGCAAAACTGCAGTGAATAGTGCAGATGAAGTGAAGATTTTCCTGGCATGTCGGACAGTAATGTTATAATTCCTGTGTTATTTTCTCATCATCATTTCTACTATATAGGAAACCTTTAGGAGAAAGGAGACCGTTCTTGGTTTCTGTTGTGCACTAAATACAGGATTGTCAATCATTCCTACATACACTATGCAGTCTTCTTGTGTGCCCAAACAGAGTGTCTCCTCCCACCTTGCCACCATGCTGTCATCACATGACCTCAAGATCATTGTGGGTGCTATCCAGATGGCTGAGATACTTATGCTCAAGCTGCCAGAGATCTTCGCTATATATTTCCGACGTGAGGGTGTGATGCATCAGATCAAGAGACTGTGTGACCTTGATGCTACACTGGGAGCTCCAGCAGCCAAATGGAGCAGCCCTGAGCTGTCCCTTGGGTCAGGACGTGGCAGCACACCAGGTCCTGCCAGTCCCCTTCTTCCTGACCGCTCTTCCTTCAATGGTAACATCCCTCCTGACTCAACCCCACCTTCCCTACCCACACCACCCAGCCAGGAGGATGAAAAGTTACAAAGTCCCTCTCAGCTCCGCCTCTACGATGTCCTCAAACGTAAGCGCACTGCTAGAATAACAGGTGCATCCTGGCGTAAGAGGCCTCAAGACGACTCTTCCTCAGCCTCCACTTCCTTCAGTGATTTCTTTATGAAGAGTGAGTTTTTTGCTGTCTTGTGTAGTCATAGGAAATTCAAACTTTATCTTCCTTGATTTTCTTACCTTCTCTCTCTGCTTCCACTTTGCTTACGTCTCTAACCTAATTTTGTTTTCTCGAGTAGTATGATTTTCATGCCACAGCTTCCTTAAAGTGAGATTCCCTTGTTGGTGAATTGGAAGGTCTGTGATTCCTCCATACTATACCATGAAACATATTCCCTATTGGTAACATTGAGGTCATCTGTTTCCTCAAATAATTGAGAAATTGGTAGCCATCCAATTTACCAAAAAGAGAATCTCCCCTTAATCAAAGCCAAATCCTTCTTACAGTTTTCTTCACTGTGTATGTTAGGCCTGAATGAGTCTTGGAAGGGTACTTGGACAACTTCTTGGTTAGGACCTGTACAAGGGGTTTCAAATTGTTATAATGTTTTTATATGTATTCAGGGAGTTTTTATTGAAGTATAAAATTACATCACTTGTTTGTACATAAGGTCTTGAGCTCTCAATCACTCTGGGAAAGGTTCAGGATTGAATGCATTATTATAGCTTAAATGTGAAATGGATGTTGATGATGGCAGTTCTGAATGTAATACCATGAATAGTAAGTCTTTATATGTAGTATTGAAGACAGTTTCCTAGGCATTAAAATAATTTCTATGACGAATACAATGGTAGTGATGAAGATAGAGAACGTTCCTCACCACTCCTGTTTCCCAAGATGCAGGCTTGGGGGCAGGTCGCGACAACTGGCGAGGGATTAACAGTCGTAACAAGTTAGTGACCAGCAACAACACCAGTGGCGGGAGTGGCGGCGGTGGTGGCAGTAGTGGTGGAGGCACTGCAGGTGGAGGTGGAGGTGGCAGGTCCATCTTTTCCAACTTGAACCCAACACGATGGGGCCGGTGTACCTCCGCCAATTCCACTCCTTCACACGACTCTCCCACCGGAAAGGTTTGTTTATCCTTGCACTGTTTATATACTCGTCACAATTGTACAGTCATGAGTTATAAATTTTGAATCCTCCTAGGATATAAATCTGGTTAAATGCATGGTACCTTTAAGCATGGTAACTGTTGTTGGCATACTAAAAAAAGGCACCTAGGATCTGTTAAGTCTGTCATTGTAGAATCGATAACATGCAGCCACCAACCACTCACAATCCTACATGATTGGGATGTGAACTATATCTGAAGACAATTCATTGGGTAAGGTAGGATGGTGATTAATTGTGCAAGTTAAGAGGCATGGAAATTATGTTAAGTTTGCTGTAACAGGAACAAAGTAACTTTATGTAGTGTTTTTGTTCAAAATGTGTTGTTTTTTTGCATTTTAAAGATCTTATTTTATTTGTATACTGCCTTTGCCTTTGTTGTTAGTAACACATAATTATTTTTGGTTTGTTAATTGTTACCAACTCACATGAGACACACTTGTATTAATAGTGGGGTCAGTTTCACAGTAGTTGTTGGTTTGGTTCATCTCTTAATAAACATTTCAGTCTTGACAAACACCAAGTAGTCTAGCATACACAGTTGTTTTGCTAGTCAGTCATCAAGATCATTCCTTATGATTTGTCATCCATGTCACCACAGTTTATATCACAGTGTACTACATTGTCCAGATTCTATCAGAGGCATTTTCTGATATACCTTGCATGACTAATTAATAGTAAGTTAGCTCCTTATCTTTGCACCCATGCTTCAGTTTCTTTGTACCTCTATGCTGCTATGTTAATGATTATTGCATTAATTTATGTTGGCTAATAAGCAGGAATCTTTTTGATGTCTAACTCGTGGGAAAGTATGATTTAATAAACCAGTGAGTCAAAAGGTTTGAGTGGAAAATAAGGGTCCAGGTTCACTTATTTGACACTACAGACATAGAACATTACATTGCTAAACAAATCCCTTCTTAGGGTTTTCTTATGTGACGGATTTCATTGCTGTTCTACCTTGGTCAACCTATAAGGTGATTCTGTGAGGAAATAAGGCATCAAGTCAAATGAATGGGTAAAGGTTAAGGTTAAACTGATTTGTTTTCCCCAATCTTTGTGTGTCTAAATCTTCTCTGTGCAACCAAAGATGTAATAAATTTTACCCCCATTCCACCTCCCGTCACCAGAATGCCGTCAGGTTGTTTTCGCTTCGTCAGGACAAACTAGTCGGGAACAGTGTAAGCAGTAGTAGTAGCAGCAGCAGCAGTAGCAGCAGCAGCAGCAATAAGGAAGTGGTACGTGTATGGATAAGAGAACAAGCCCAGCGTCTCAACCAACAGTACTTTACCAGTGAGTTGCAGGGAACATCTCATCCAGCACTCAGTGTACTCAACAGACTCATAGCGGCCATACAGCAGCTGGAGCAAGAGGTCAGTGTCACACGGTAGATAGTTGATTAATATTCATCTGTACTTGGAGTAAATTATGTGTTATTGCAGCAGTCTTATGCTTTGTAACTTTAATACATCAATTGAAGGTTTAGACTCTGTACTAAGTATAAACAGTGTGCATAGAAACTATTTGTACTAGTCTCTAAAATATTCTTGTAATATATTTTTTTTATTTAACAGCCAAGCTCTGTACCTGAAGCGTTACGTGAGATTAGCCAGATAGTGACAGAAAGTGACATCAGTCCCTTCGAGGTGATCCACTCAGGTCTAGTACGGTGCCTGCTGTCCTACCTCACCACCCCAGATGATACCTCCCAATCCTTAGCACATGATGCAGCTGTTCTGGCCAGTGGTGCTGAGAATGGAAGCCAGACTCCCTTCACCAGAACCACCAATGCCATCTCACGCCGTGCCAGACTCAGGCATTTCCTTCATGTCTTCCTTGGTTGTCCAGTGAGTCCAGTAAGTGTGGGCACCATAGATACAAGCCACATTGGTGTGTTCTCAGCGCTGGTAACGAAGCTCAATGGGTGTGTCAACCAACTGGAGCAGTTCCCAGTCAAGGTGCATGACCTTCCTGGCACCGCTCTGGCCGGGGTGGGTCGTGGAGGATCAACCTCGGCAATCAAGTTTTTCAACACTCATCAACTCAAGGTAATGGGATTAGTTCAGGTCAAAATACATCTGGTGTTTGAGTTAGATGTCACTCATTGGTAAAGGAAGACTTTGTAGAATGACGTGTGAACATCATTATTTTGGTATTATCCAGAGGAATACTTTTACTTTAGCAACTAGTAAAGATTGATAAATATTCCCTTGGCATCTCCATTTTTTTTTTTTTCACAAACTGTACCATCAAGTACTGATTTATTTTGATGTTTATATCTTGTGCTAAATTGATTGAATCAGTCACTTTCAACAACAAAGCATAATCATCATACACATGTGGTTATCTCCTCCCTCCCCTCCCTGACAGTGCAACCTACAACGACACCCTGACTGTAGTCGTGTACGTCAGTGGCGCGGTGGTCCGGTGAAGGTGGATCCCCTGGCACTGGTACAGGCCATTGAACGCTACTTGGTCATCAGAGGTTATGGCCGCCTCAGGGACGACGACGATGACAACTCTGATGATGACAACTCAGACGAAGACATTGAAGACACTCTGGTAAGACAAGAAAGACACTTTATAAACATCACCCATTCACCTCACTTCATGCAATACTTATGGTTCTTTATATAATTTTTTGTAGGAGAAAAATATGTACTGTTGCGAGTTGTTACCATTACTATTGATCCCACAGGCAGCGGTGTCGGTAAACCAGAGTTCATCCAGCCATAAGCTACAGTTTGTAATCAACGACCACGTGCTGCCATACAACATGACAGTGTACCAGGCCATCCGTCAGTACTCGGGTCCATCTGATGCAGCCACCTCGGAACCCGACACTGACACTGATACACCCATATCACACTCTGCAATCTGGCTTCAGACTCATACCATTTATTATAGGTAGGTTGATATGTGTTTACTGTACAGTAGGCTGTCGACATACATGCAAACATTCAATGCATGAAATTTTTAACAGCTGTGTAAATCGCTTTGCCTGTATGGTAATGAAAGACAAAAAATTTTGAATACTTATATTGGTCTTTAATTAAGGACTAAGTGTAAAACGAAATGGTGTTTAATCATGGTGATTTCTATTGTGTGATTAGTTTGTTAATGAGTGTTTTATTGGTACAGACCTGTGCAGGAGGAGGAGCCCACCAGGAGTTCTGGTGGAAGGAAGGGTAAGAGTGGTGGCTCTAAAACCAGTCCTAAGAAGAAAGCTGATGCCATGGTGGGAGGTGAGTCAAAAAGGGTATTTCATTGTTGACAAAAGTAGTAATAAACAAGTGTTATTTCCATTGTATTCATATGGTTGTGACCTTGTTTCCTCACAAAACTATGTATCATACACAATCAACTACTGTAGTCATGTGTTATTGAAAGTCTGGCTGTATATTATTTTATCTATGATTTTTCAAATCAGATCATTATTGTTTGCAACATTTGAGATGAAAGCATTTGTAAACCATCCATATAGTTAGAGGAATAAGATCCTTAACATGTTGGTGTTGCAGATCGGAGTATTGTTGGTGGGAACAGTAGCATGCTGGACCAGTACCTGACCTCAACCCTGCCGGCGAGTGTTACGGTGAGCGACCCCAGTCTAGAGGTGCTGGCACTGCTGCGGGTTCTGCACGCCCTCAACCGCCACTACGGGTCCCTCTACCCCCCAGCTTGTTACCCCATACCACTTCCCACCACAGAGTTTACTAATCTCAAGCTTACTGCAAAGGCCAACAGACAGCTCCAGGATCCACTTGTCATCATGACTGGAAATGTACCACCCTGGCTGCCACAGATTGCTTATGTTTGGTGAGGAGTAATTAGTTTTGTGGTTCTTGTTATTACAAGTGTAATGGTAATATTATTATGAAGTATTTTCATATCTTCAAAAGATTGTTTTTAAGTTTATACTTCTATCCCTCCAAAGTGTTATCACCTCACTTCCTCTACATATATATGGTGCCCCCTATCCAGGGATAGGTGGTAATGTGATTAGCCATGACAACAGTCACAAAGAGCGAGGATTTGTAATTTGTATTGTAGAGGTTGCTACTCGCCAATTATCTACTGTGTGTTATTGAAAGAAAAAACTTTGAAATATGTTATTCTGTGTGACTGTTGTCCAGTCCTTTCCTTTCCTCCTTTTACTATGCTTATATTTACATTATGTATAACACTGAGGTTTGTTTTCCAGTCCGTTCCTGTTTCCATTTGAGACTCGTCAGCTGCTGTTCTATGCCGTGTCCTTTGATCGTGACCGTGCCCTACAGAGGTTGATGGATTCTTCTCCAGAATTGAACTCTGTAGACAGTAGTGAGCGTGTTACCCCCAGACTGGAGAAGCGAAAACGCACCGTCTCTCGTGACGACATTCTGAAGCAGGCAGAGGCTGTGATCACTGAACTGGCTTCATCCCGAGCCATGCTAGAAATTCAGTACAACAACGAAGTGGGCACCGGTCTGGGCCCCACACTGGAGTTTTATGCCCTTGTGTCAAAGGAGCTACAGAAGGCAGACCTGGAGTTGTGGCGAGGAGAAACCATTACTGTTGAAGAGAGGACTGATGATAACCCCAGTAAACCAGTCAAGTACATCAACGCCAGCAATGGTCTCTACCCAATGCCCGTCCCCAGGAGCATGAAGTCAGCACACATGACCAAACTCAGGACCAAGTTCAGGTTTCTTGGCAAGTTTATGGCAAAGGCTGTGATGGACTCAAGAATGGTAAGGGGGAGAATGTGTACTACTTGGTGGGCATAGAAGAGCTGTTAATATATTGCTGCTTATTATTACAAATATTAAACACCTGTAAGTGTTCCTTTTATATATGATATTAAAGGCATTATTTTTTAATGTGATTTTATTTGGTGGCATACTTTGAAGAAATCACTAGTATGTAATTTAATATTATAACCTTATATTATTGTTGTGTTTTTGGTACAGTTGGACTTGGGTCTACATGAGTGTGTATACAAGTGGTTGGTTAGTGAGGAATGGTCATTGGGTCTGGGTGATGTGACTTCCCTGGACCCCACACTTGGCCGTACCCTGGACCGCCTCCATGCCACCGTACTCGAGAAACGACGGGTCATGGTACAGGCTGAGAGGGAAGGGGTCACCGGGGCTGAACTTCAGGTAGGTGGTGGAGATAAAGGGGGTAATTCACTTTTGTTAAATTGGAGTGTCTTGATGCCTCCAAAGTATACCAGAAAACAGGACCAGAAGAACAAAAATAATGGTGTTCTGTTGCTTGGAATAGTTTGGAGGATTCAGTTGCTACAAATTTCCTCCTTAAGGTGGTCATATGATGTGGATGAATTAGGTTTGCTGATAAATGTGGATGAATTAGGTTTGCTTATTTATCCACACTATACCAGAATACAGAACACAAGTAGAAGTTTGTGGGGGTATCTGTTTTGTAGAGCTTAGTTTGCCCAGCTTTATTATGAAAAGTTTATCACTAAATATTTACCAGCTGTAACTATTAAATTAAGTAACCTATATAATGGGGTAAAATTTGTGTATATATTTAGATATGTATGGTACCTTAAGTTTCACTATGTTACCCCACAGTTGAGAATGGATACACTGACGGTAGATGGATGCAGTGTTGAAGATCTGGCCTTGACCTTCACCCTTCCTGGTTATCCCAATATTGAGTTTAAGAAGGGTGGTTCTGACACCTCAGTTACTATCAACAACCTCGACCACTATGTTCAGGTACCACCAACCTATGTTTTGTTACTCTTCATAATGGGTTTTGATACACCTTCTGACCTGAGGAATAATCATCTCCCAACTATTTACAGTTACTCAATATACTAACCCTATAATCAAAGAACTAGGCTTTCCTTTTTCAAGTGTTAATTCGGTGATAAAGTAAGTTTTATGTGTCGTATCAACAATAGTTTTTGCTAACTTAATGATATTCTGCACAGCTTGTCATTGAATGGTTGGTACGTGAAGGAGTTCGGAGACAAATGGAAGCCCTGAGAGAAGGTTTTGAGTCTGTGTTCCCATTGACACAACTGCACGTCTTCTACCCAGAGGAACTTGAACAGCTTTTCTGTGGTTCATCTGATGCCTCACAGTGGGACATGAAGCAACTGGCCGAGTGCTGCCGACCAGACCACGGCTACACACACAACTCATGTGCTGTCAGGTTCCTGCTACAGATATTGGCTGAGTACACACCATGTCAACAACGCTCTTTCCTCCAATTTGTTACTGGTTCACCAAGGCTACCTGTTGGAGGTTAGTTATACTCACACTGAGAAAAGCAATAAACACATTATTTACACAAATTTCAATGCAACTCTTCGATAAGTTGAATAAGAAAAAAAATCTGACTAAATGGAAATGATGACGAGTGTTAGTAGGATTATATATTTTCTCATTTCATATTTAAACTTCTATGTTGAATCTTTTCACCTTTATGATTTTCTCCAGCAATCCTATAACCTGTATATCATGTAATGCAGTCTGATTTTGCCTTCTATGCTTGCCTACTTACAAAAAACTTTTCCCACAATACAGTATTTGAATTTCTTCATTCCTCCATTCTTTCCATTTTTTAAGGTAAATTGTTCTTGTTTCCTCCGTGCAGGTTTCCGGAGCTTAACTCCACCACTGACCATAGTGAGGAAAACCTTTGAAGCTGGAGAGAACCCGGATGACTTCCTACCGTCAGTGATGACCTGTGTCAATTACCTGAAGCTGCCCGACTACTCCAGTATTGAGGTGATGCGTGCCAAATTGGAGATAGCTGCCAGGGAGGGACAACACAGCTTCCATCTCTCCTAACACTCACTCTCAGCTCAACCCACCAGTCACTGGGCTTCACATTGTGATATCCTCTCCTGTTCATGCTGTTCTTTTTTTTGTGTTTGTTTCTTTTTGGTGTTTCATATTGTGCATATCGTGGAGGTGAAGTGGGAATAATTGAACACTTGTGCTCATCAACCTCTCGTGTGCTGGATGAACACCAAAGCATTTATGGAGACTATTATAGTGATACCCATAAACAGTTTGATTGATGAGACTTTAAAACATTATTCTATCATTCCTGGGGATGTGTTCTCACCCGTGCCTGATGACGTACATAGTGGAATTGAGAAAAAAAAGTAAAAAAAAAATAATCCATACATCTGGCAGCCTCACCTCACCTCACCTCACCTAGCCTCTCCGCTCCCATCCCCACAGGTAGTGGCCGCCCCAGCACCGTCTCCATGACATTGTGCGGGAATTTTTGACCTGAACTCAAAATATATAAAAATCAATGCTTGGACGTCTTTGTACACCAGTGCTTTATTTTCAGCCTTGTGTCATTGATTTTTTAATTTTTTTTACTGCAAATATTATAGATACTTTGGGAGAATCCATTGTGGTCGTGGTGGAAGTGAACTGTGATATCCCCATTTCTCTCAAGTTTCCACAGAGAACTTGTCGTTGCATCTGATGGTCTAAAGGGGGAATGATGATGTGGGCAACATGGAGGTGACAAATTCAACCAAACTGCTCCAAGAAATTAGGACTGCAACAATACTGTATACTTGGTGGTCTGATCTGTGGCACAGCTTTGAGAAATCAGTTGTCTCAGATTCCTCCAATATGTGACAAGATATTAGACCAACAATATACTTAGTGGTGGTGGTGGTCTGTTGTGTGGGTCAGTGTGGAGGAATTGGTAACTACCATCTCAACATCATCATCAACCTAAGGGTCATATTATTAAACTACTACTTTGAGAAATAGGTTCTTTGTTACTTAATTCGTAATACAAATCGAGTGACAAAGAACGTTTTCCTCCAAGTTGTTGTTTAAGGAAATGCCCCTATGCTCCTTAAGTTCCTGCCAGGGTGGTGGTGTTCACGACGCCTCCAGTGCTGCCCTCTGGTGTTGGCGGGCGACAACATAGAGAGACCCTCTCGCACAGACTCAGAGACAGCCCAATCTATACTTGATCTCGCGTTACGTTTCTCTTAACCGCAAGTATGCTGAGTCTTGCGGCCGTATTCCTAGTCCTCAGGGTGGGGCTCTGTTGAGTTTGTAAGCTCCCATGTACACCAACCATCGGACAGGAATAAGTAGGACTCAGTGGTTTGTGGCATTCCTAACTGTTTTTTAGCAAGGCCCATCTAAGGTTTGGTATAAAATATGATCAGCCTATGGAAGCTAACCCTTTCTGCTGTTTCTTAGTCCATTGGGTTTGACTAGAAATACGGCCCTTGTTTGTACTTTGTGTTACTGTTCCATACAACTGTGAGTTCATTGTTAGTTCTTTTTTTTATTTATTGTACATAGAATTTACTCATTTCAAATGAGAACCTGAAAGCAATTTAGTTTCCTTAATGCAAGATGATGCTACACTGTCATTTGAGTTGGGGAATATTTCTCAAACTTTTCTAATGAATATCAATCCTAGTCATATGAAAGATAGGATCACAACAGATATGATTTTTCAGCTATCAACAATAGCAATTTACATAATATGGTCAAGTTTGCATTTTCTTTTTTACATCTAAGTCAAAATCACAAATGAATACTTGTATTACAGTTAAAAATCAAATTTCTTGTTATTTATGGAAAAATGTTGATTTCCTATGCTCAATTTTTAACATACCAATTAAAGTACAGTTGAATTATTTCTCTGGCAGTAGGTGCCGGGCAGTGCAAAAATTAGTGGGCATTATCAGTGGCTGCAGAGGATGTTGTTGTGTAGCTTCTAGATGCCCCCACCCCACCACACCTTTCCCTCTGCCAATACACACAACCATACAGTGATGATAACTCTTGAGCCATGTTTTGATTTTCTTATACCCATCCTCATTTGGGTTTCTTAGGCCTTTCATCAAAATATAAGCATTTGTAATCTCACCCACCAAAGCACACACACACATTTGATACTTGTTGCTTTTGAGGGGTCAAGATGTTGACAAATTGAAGACAATTGATTCCTCCAAACTTTGGACAAAACAGACCAACTATAGTATAAAAATTTTGTTTGTTTTCTTGACACAGTTTGAAGGAATCTTAGACTATGATTTATCAATATTTTATCCCCCATTTTCATTCTGTTGTGACAGAATGAGGGACAGGTCAGGTGGTGGAGGTGGCGGCTGCAAGGGGCCCTGTTATGTTAAACCAAATATCACACATAAAGCAAGTGACTTTGTACTTTTTGTATAATGTACCGTAGTGGGTTCAAGAGGGACTAGAGCTTACGTCGAGGTAGCATCAGGGACGGAACTTAAGCACTTAAGTTAAGAAGAGAAAAGAAAGAAGATTGTGTTAATTCTGTTTTATATGTCTCGTTTTGTTCAGCCTGATCGCAGGGACTGGCGTGAAGACGGAACAGAATTATTTACATAATTAATTTTTATTTGATTTGCGCATTCACCATCAGCAGTATCAGTGGTATTGTACTATGTTGTATTCTGCCGTTGGTCTTTTTCCTTTCTTTCATTGTGGATCAGTAATATTGGCCTTAAAACTCAAAATGTAATAATGTATATTTTTGTTGAAATGGATATTTTATTATTTATTGCTAGTGTTTTCTTTGGCAGTCAGTATTCCAGGTTTTGGCCCACAGGTAGGAGAGCAAAGTTGACCACACCAAGGATTGAAACTGAGAGTGTATGAGTTGTTCTTGAGAAGTTTGTAGTCAGTACTGGGACTGTGGTGAAGTATGGAAGTGTATGATCCTAATCTGAGATGTGTATAATGTGTAGTGGAAGGAGTGATATATTTCCAGAAGGTGTAGGAAGGAAGAAAACAAAGAAAGCATTAGCAATTTGCCAAGGAGAATGTTTGCAGATAATCAGACATTGATTAAAGGAAAAAGGAACAAGTAAGGGTGTCGCCAACTTAAGGAAAATATATATTGAAGGACATTACAGGCAGATTGGCTTGTGGTGCCGTGTGTAACCTGTGCTATACTGAAGCTGAACAATACCTCTTAAAAATAACCTGACATGTGCGTCTTACGTGTTTATCAAGTGCATGTCAACATTTAACAGTGCCTACCTTGAATATCAGATTGATGTATATTGTAAGTATATTCAGAAATCACATAAGCTGTAATGACACAGTACATAATAGTTTTTACAGAAAAAATAAAATGTGATAATGGAAGAAAAGTTGGTGTTGCTGTGTTGAATGTGTAAGCTTAAGTTTTTTGTAACTTGCATTGTGAACCTCAGTTGAGTATTGGTAGACAGTTTGTGATAGTATTTTTTTTAGTCACTTTCTTTTTGTGTGTCATTGAGTATTAAATTGAGCACATACTGAAGCACTTATTTTATTGTCCTGTTATAATCTCTGTCCCAATCCTGCAAAACAATTAAATGAAACAGATGGATCCACTGTTTAAGCAGTTTTCTATATTTTTGTATGGTATATGATGACGTTTGGTGACCCTACGTGAGAGAAATTTAAGCACAATGAAATACTTTGCGAGAGGGGCGTTAGAAAGTGGTATGCCCCTTAGCTGTAGGGAATGCCCACGAAGGTACAATAATAACATTGCTCTCAACAAGTATTATAACCGCTGCACCACCCATTATTCAATTAAACCAATGTTCCATGCATGACTCAAACCTAAATCAGCGCCACCATCTTGAGGTAATAATGGAGAAAACAGAAAAATAAAATGCAAATATGAGAAGTGGTGGAGTGTGGCAACTAAGAACGAGAGGTGTCAAGTACTCAAGTGGTCCAAGCATCAGTCACACTCTTACACTTGTGAATTGTGGTCGTGAGAGGATTATTAAAAACTCTTGGTAATTTCTACACGATTGAGGAGTGTTATGTCATCTGTACTATATAGTGGGGAATGTTAGCAGAAACCGTAGGGAATGTGTGTTGGTCAGAAACATCAACAGACATACGAGTGATGACGTCAACAAAAAATAATAAGGAAAAATCTCTTAGGGTGAAACTTATTATGTGTCAGCTGATCACCATATAGTTAGTTGATAGTTAAAATAATAATTATTCTACTAATTGTCAGAAACATCAACAGACATAATTATTAGTGATGATGTCAACAAAATAATAATAATAATAATAAGGAAAAATCTCTTTGGGTGATTCTTATTATGTGTCAGCTGACCACCATTGTTTGTTGATAGTTAATTAAAATAATAATTGTTCTACTAATTGTCGTAGTCAGGTTATGGCAGAACTATGTATATTAAAAATAAAAAATAAATAAAATAATTATTTAAAAAAAAAAAAAAAAAATATTAATTAAAAAAAAAAAAAAGTTATATAGCGGCGGCGGTGGGGGAGACGGGGGCGGCAGTGGCGGGGGCGGCGACGACGACGACGACGACGACGATAATAATTAATAAAAAATATATATATATATATATATAAATAAAAAATAAAACATATAAATAAAAGCTAGGGAATCGGTGGTCTGAGGTGAGCTTGGCTGGATACGTTGTTGGTGTTGGTTTCAGTGGCTGGCAGCAGCAGTGGGTCCAACCAGGACACCAGGTGGATCGACGAATCCTTTTGTCCGACCAGAACAGTTCCGCTTGCTTTGGCTTGGTTTCACCCAAGCGAACTTCATATCCAATTGACGACCAGATGACGTCTTAAGTTACTTAATCTAATAACAAGAAGGAAAGCACGTGTTTGTTAACTGTTTGTTTATATTATTTTCCACCTTGGCATCTGACAGACGAAGTTAATAACAGTGGAATTATTTTTTCTGATTATAATTAAACGGTACTGAATTATTTACGTAACGCCTAACTTAATTAAAGTCTGAAAAATGTGTAACTAGGAAAGAGTAACGTTAGTGTATTAATTATGTGTAACTATTTTTATATTATAGACTATTGCAAATTATAATTATATTGGGCAGAAAATTCAGCTGGAATAATTCGAGTTTTAACAGTAAAATCATTATAATTAATCATTATTATGCATGCACCAATTTTTTTTATTATTTATTTTGATTTTGTTTGTACCCTCAAAGCCAACCACGTGTAGGCCTATCCCAATTATACCTTTACTAATAAATTAACATGTGAAAGTAGAAATATACCCATAATCAAATTAAATAGAAGCCTTATCTATAGTATTTTATTCTAATAAGACTATTTTCTACCTTCATTACCTACTTAGTTAGATCATTCAAAGACAATTATTTTCGTCCCTATTTTTTTCTATGGCATTCCGTAACGCCTTCATGGTTAACGAGATACTTGTAAAATGTGTTGGTGGGTTGAGTAAATTGTCAACACGATGCAAGAGGCTGTGCAACAAGAAGAAGACACCCAGTTGCAGTATGATGTTGATGATGAAGCCTTCGATTTGGGTAAGTGTGATGTATTAATTTGGGTAAGTGTGACGTATTAATTTGGGTAAGTGTGATGTATTGATTTGGGTAAGTGTGACGTATTAATTTGGGTAAGTGTGATGTATTAATTTGGGTAAGTGTGATGTATTAATTTGGGTAAGTGTGATGTATTAATTTGGGTAAGTGTGATGTATTAATTTGGGTAAGTGTGACATATTAAGGAGATAGAATACATTAGTTGGTACAGTTGCCAAAAAAGGTATTGCGATAAATCTGGATAGAACTTTAACCCTAGTAATATCCACAACTATTTGTAGGGACTATAATATATATAAGTATGTATAACAGAAGGAAATATACATATCCTTCTGTAATACATACTTATAATGCCTACAAACAACTATGGACAGTAATATATTTAATGTTGTATCAATAGTTTGTCGCAATACCTTTTTTGACAACTGTACAACACACACGTTACGTTACGTTACCAGTTGAAAGGTAATCAGTCTGGATTATAACTCATCAATCAGAGACGTAAAGAGAGAGAGAGAGAGAGAGAGAGAGAGAGAGAGAGAGAGAGAGAGAGAGAGAGAGGGTACCCAGTTATTATATAGTTGATAATACTAATACTACCGGGACCTAACCTGGGTAAACAAACATATATAAGGAGAAATCAAATATCTTCAAAATACACTTTATATGTCACACGTATTAATATGAACTGTTCCAATTAGGTCCCAGGTGTGGTGTACAGGTGTGTCCCTATTACCACACATACACACACACACACACACCTGTTGACTGTGTGTGTGTGTGTGTGTGTGTGTGTTTTGTAACGGTGAGGGAATGGGGAGAAAAAGGAAGACTAGATAGAACCGGTAGTGAGAGGGAAAAAATTATGAGAAAGATTAATCAGAGGAGAGGAAGGAAGGAAGAGAATTAGGTGAGAGAAGAGAGAGGAAGGTAGGTATAGGAAGAGAGGAATAATCAGAGGAGAGGAAGGAAGAGAGAGAATGAGGTGAGAGAAGAGAGGAAGGAAGAGAGAAAATGAGGTGAGAGAAGAGGGAAATAATCAGAGGAGAGGAAGGAAAAGAGAGAATGAGGTGAGAGAAGAGAGAAAGGAAGAGAGAAAATGAAGTGAGAGAAGAAGGAAGGAAAAGAGAGAATGAGGTGAGAGAAGAGAGAAAGGAAGAGAGAAAATGAAGTGAGAGAAGAAGGAAGGAAGGAAGAGAAGAGAAAGGTAGAAAGGGTCATGAAAAGTGAGTAGGGGTATCTCAAGAGGAAGTTAATTTTAGATTTCTTGGCTATGTCCTTCCCCTTCTCCTTCCCTCCTTTTCCCTCTTCACTTCTCCCTCCTTCCTCTTCAATTCTCTATCATTCCTCTCTCTTCCCTCCTTCCTGCCTCCTTTTCTCTCTTCATCTCTCCCTCCTTCCCCTTCTCCTTCCCTCCTTTTCCCTCTTCCCTTCTCCCTCCTTCCCCTTCTCTTTCCTCCTTTCCCTCCTTCCTCTCTTCTTCCCCTTCTCCTTCCCTCCTTTTCCCTCTTCACTTCTCCCTCCTTCCTCTCTCCTTCCCCTTCTCCTTCCCTCCTTTTCCCTCTTCACTTATCCCTCCTTCCCCTTCTCCTTCCCTCCTTTTCTCTCTTCACCTCTTCCTCCTTCCTCTCTCTTCTCCTTTCTTCCTTCCTTACCCCTTCCTTTATCCTCCATCCTTCCTCCCTCCTTCCTTCCTCTCTCCCCTCCTTCCTTCCTCTCTCCTCCTCACCTACTCAACATACCACACACTCTACCTGCTTGCCTGCTTGCTTTATAATTACCTACCTACTTATAAACCCCCTTGTCTGCTGAAGTTAATGTATACCCTTATACCTGTCTGTATGTGTGTCTGTCTGTATGTCTGTGTGTATGTATGTATGTATGTATGTATGTCTATCTATCTATCTATCTCTGTCTGTCTATCTGTCTGTCTCTGTATGTCTGTCTGTCTATCTATCTATCTATCTATCTGTCTGTCTGTCTGTCTGTCTCTCTGTCTTTATGTGTGTGTGTCTGTCTGTATGTCTGTCTCGGCATATAATGAACGTAAATAAATAAATGTGTGGTTGTATGTTTGTCTGTTTACCAA
>JAWZYT010002313.1:95000-105000 GCA_034508575.1 Petrolisthes manimaculis
CAGCCAATATATACCTCCTTAGATAATACTACAACATCTTATTACATCATTATTTGTGTTTATTTGGTACTGATGGCAAGTCACATGCAATAATTATGAAGTCAATTTCAATGATTTGTGGTCCAAATTGTTGTTGTCATGGATTCCAAGATGATAATAAAAACACGACACATAATTATCTAACCTGGAATATGTACAATGGTATACATATAGGATATAAGTTGCCGCTATATATATGTATACAATCTCCTTTCTTCATTTATTTTCTATATTCTATTTTTTTTTATTTTTTTTTATTCCTTCAACATTTTAATATCCTTGAATATTTTAATATCTTGCATAGGCTGAGAGGGTATCACACACACACACACACACACACACACACACACACACACACACACACACACACACACTCCATCACCGTCCTTTAGTGCTTTCAGAGAGAGAGAGAAAACAAAAGTAAGTCAAAAATAAGAGAGAGAGAGAAAGAGAGAGAGAGAATAGAATAGAATGTGAATCACCAATGAGAGAGAGAAAAAAGTAAGTAAAAAATAAGAGAGAGAGAGAGAGAGAGAGAAAAAAAAAAAAAGAGAGAGAGAGAATAGAATAGAAAGTGAATCACCAATGAGAGAGAGAAAAAAGTAAGTAAAAAATAAGAGAGAGAGAGAGAGAGATAGAGAGAGAGGGAGAGAGAGAGAGAGAGAGAGAGAGAAAGAGAGTGAGTCACCAATATTATTAAACATCTCACGTCGTTTTGTTGCAAGTTTTCTTCATTTCTCTCCTCCTCCTTCCTCCTTCCTTCATTTCTTCTTCACTTCTCTCCTCTTACTTCCTTCTTCCTTTCTTTCATTTCCTTGTTCTCTCCTTCTCATTAATATTTCTCTGTATATTCATAGCTTCCTGTTTTTAATGTTGGTGTATACAAGGTTATTTTTATACACACACACACACACACACACACACACACACAGAGAGAGAGAGAGAGAGAGAGAGAGAGAGAGAGAGAGAGAGAGAGAGAGAGAGAGAGAGAGAGAGAGACAAAGAGAGTGAGAGAGTATACATAGAGTTACACAGAGAGAGATACACATACACATACAGAGAGAGAGAGAGAAAGTGAGTGAGTTACACACACAGTTACATAGAGAGTTACATACACACACACACAGAGTATATGTATGTGTACGTGTGTGTATGTGTATATGGAACTAACCTGACACCATCCGGGAGAGGTGTGTCATGTCCTGGTGTGTGTGTGTGCCTCATATCACTCACTCACCTCTCACTCACTCACTCACTCACCTCTCATTCACCTCTCACTCACTCACTCACCTCTCACCCCGGGGTCACCTTAGGTCACTCAGTACAAGTTGTTGTGTATGTACTCGTGTATGTAATGTATGTACTCGTGTGCATAATAAGTGTGTATTCTCTCTCTCTCTCTCTCTCTCTCTCTCTCTCTCTCTCTCTCTCTCTCTCTCTCTCTCTGTGTGTGTGTGTGTAATTCTCTCTCTTTCTTTCTCTCTCTCTCCTGTAATTACATAATCCTATCCAAACTATAATAATAGCCTATAGATTATATATATATATATATATATATATATATATATATATATATATATATATATATATATATATATATATATATATATATATAAAATAGAAAATTAAAAGCTTTATCCATAAGAGAGAGAGAGAGAGAGAGAGAGAGAGCTGTATTCCATGTGAGAGTGAGAGAGAGAGTAGTATCAGGTGTGAGAGTTGTGACTACGCATAAGTTGTATGTATGTATGACCATGGAATGTGTATGTGTGTGTGTGTGTGTGTGTACTAAATTGTATGTAGGTTATGTATGTATGTGTATGTATGTATGTATCTCTTTGTCAGTAACTTTGTCTCTGAGTCTGTCTTTCTGTATGTATGCATGTGTGTGTGTCTCTCTCTCTCTCTCTCTCTCTCTCTGTTCATTACTCCCAACATTTCCCTCTCATTTCTCCACTTGGGCACGTTCCTCTCTCTCTCTCTCTCTCTCTCTCTCTCTCTCTCTCTCTCTCTCTCTCTCTCTGTGTGTGTGTCTATGTGTGTGTGTGTGTGTGTGTGTGTGTGTAAGCAATGTTAATGTTAAAGGAAGAAAGAAAACAGACAGACAGACAGGCAGGCAAAAAGACAGACAAGAAAGGCAGCGAATAGACAGACAAACAGACAGACAGACAGGAAACAAGAAAAATTGAAATTGTGAAGGCAGGAAGGCAAACAGAAAGGTAGGAAAGCAAACATACATGTGGGTAGGAAGGCAAAGAGGCAAATGGGGGTAGCCTATGTCAACAGAAAGGTAAGGAGAGTGATAGGCAAGTAGGAAGGCAGACAGATGAAAAAGTAAGTAGGTAGGTAAGCAGGCAGATGGGCAGACAAGAAAGGAGACAAAGCAGGAAGGAAATTAATAGGCTAAGCAGAATGATAAGCAGAATAGGCAAGCAAAAAGAATAGTAGGCTAGGCTATTTGGGCAAGCAGGCTGCAGGGAAAGAACAAAAATGGAATTAAACTATTAAGCAGAAACATAAGCAGAGTCTAGCAGGCAGGCAAGCATGAAAGAAAGTAAGCTAGGCTAGGCTAGGTTAGGTGTGCAAGCAGTGTAGCCTAATGTAATATAAGTTTACTAAGATACTTGTTTGTATAACTTATGGTAATTAAATACTTACTGCGTGCTTCTTTCGTTATGCCTTCCTTCATTCCTTTCTTTTCATTTCATTTTATATCCTCTCTCTCTCTCTCTCTCTCTCTCTCTCTCTTCTCTTGTCTATGCTTCACGTTCTTTTCCTTGCATCCTCCTCCACATACTAATTATTTCTCTTCCTGTCTCTCTTTCTTTTAGCTATTAACCTCCTCCTCCCTCCTAGCATTCTCCTGTCTACCCTTTCTTTTTGTAATCCCTCTCTCTTTTCTCTTTCTACTTTAATAATATTCTCAACTTTCCCTCCTCTGGTCCTTCCCTCTTTCCTTCCATTTATTCCTCTTTTTCACTCAATTTTCCTTTTCACTCATTTTGTCTTCTTTCCTCCCTACCTATCTTCCCTTTTTTTCCTCCACCTTCGTTTATTTTTCCTCTGATACTTCCATTGTTCGTTCATTAACCAGCTTTTGTTTAGTTTTATTATTGTTCCCTTGTTCACGTTAAAGATTTAGCTATAGGTTTAGAAATATTTATTATTAATTATTGTCGTAGTGAAATATGGCAACAATTGGCTATAAGGAAACACGATATAATTTATGATATATACACATTAATTCTCTTTGATATATTTGGCTTAAAATCATGTTGTGTATCCCGAAATAATAAGAATGTAATTATTATACACATGCGTACCTATTTCATCTACTAATTTTGATTTTTAATAATATATATTGTAAGATTAGGTAATCAAGTGATAGAAAGACACACAGACAGACAGACAGACAGACAGCACAGTATTCAAGAACAATCGGTGGTGTATACGATGATGTGGTCTGTGCGGTGTGTCTAAGGGGCCATCGTACCAGTACCACACCACCATCGTATACACCACAGATGTTAAAAATTCTTGCTTAATATGGCCTCGTATATAAAAAAAAAAAGAGACAACACATTTTTCAAGAACAATCGGTGGTGTATACGATGACGTGTTTATGGGGACATCGTAACAGTACCACAACACCATCGTATACACCACAGATGTTAATTAATTAAAAAATATTCCTAAGAGCATAATATGGCCCCGTACAAAAACAACAAAACAAAACAAAACTCGGCGTCGTTCCCAAGCTTCCCTCAGTGTTGACCTGGAACGTGTAGTGGGAGGATGTGTGTGTATTGTCGCTCCTCATCTTCATATAATAGTGTCGAAAAAAACATTGTAACTGCCATAAATCTTGTACAAGTTGTGTAATTTTATATATTGTGGTGACCAGTGTTATTGTGGTGTTATTAGTGTTGTTATTATAGTGTTATGTGTACGTACGTGTTATGATTGTGTGTTAGTTGTCACATGGTGGAGATGAGTAGAGGTAATGCTACTACTACTACTACTACTACTACTATTGCTACTACTACCACTACTACTACTACTACCTACCACCAGGATGAAGTTGTTGACATCTCAGGTAAGTTAAAATAGTCTTGTTTATTTAACTTAATAGTAATTTGTTCAAAAAAACTTTGATTATGACGTGACTTAAACTGAATTATTTTGTTTGTTAGGTTGTGTTAGGTCATATTAGATGGATAATTTGTTTGTTAGGTCATATTAGATGGATCATTTGTTTGTTAGGTCAAACTAGAAGGATAATTTGTTAACTTTAGATCGTGTTAGGTCATTTGTTAGGTCGTGTTAGGTCAGACTAGATGAATAATGTGTTTGTTAGGTCGTGTTAGGTCAGACAACAGTAGATGGATCATGTGTTAGGTCAGGCTAGATGAATCATTTGTTAACGTTAGGTCGTGTTAGGTCAGATTAGAAGGGTAATTTGTTAACGTTAGATCGTGTTAGGTCAGACAACAGTAGATGGATCATTTGTTAGGTCGTGATAGGTCAGATTAGATGGATAATTTATTAGGTCGTGATAGGTCAGATTAGATGGATAATTTGTTTGTTAGGTCGTGTTAGGTCAGATTAGATGAATGATTTGTTTGTTAGGTCGTGTTAGGTCAGATTAGATGGATTATTTGTTTGTTAGGTCGTGTTAGGTCAGATTAGATGGATTATTTGTTTGTTAGATCGTGTTAGGTCAGATTAGATGGATAATTTATTTGTTAGGTCGGGTTAGGTCAGATTAGGTGGATAATTTGTTTATTAGGTCGTATTGAGTCAAACTTGGGTCAATTATTTAAGGGTCAGTAGTATATTTTTATTACATTGGAGTGCCTTGATTCCTCCTAAGTATGCCAGGAAACAACAGAACAAGATTAACAAACGAAATAATGACGCTAGTCTGTTGTTGCTAGGTGGAGTTTGGAGGAATCATTTACTCCGGATTAATCAACATTGTATTATTGATTTTTTTTTTGACTTGGCGAAACTAGACCTATTATTATTATTATTATTATTATTATTATTATTATTATTTTTTATTTTTTATTTTTTGTCATAATATTTTTCTTCAGTTAAGCCAAACCGAATTTAGGGTACAATCTCGTAAGCCACTCAAAAATATATACTGTAAGCCTATAATATTATATGATAAAATAGAATATATATATATAAATGGATGAAAATAAATCAGTAGATAAATATAACCTCAATGGGTTTTGATGTCAGGGAAATTGACGTCATTACCTTAAAAAAAAAAAAAAAAAGAAAAAAAAGAAAGAAAGATAAAATTGGCAGCAAAACAAAACACATTATACTTCAATAGTGACTGGATTTACGAGAATTTGGATTTTACTGCATAATTGTCCCGACACCCACAAAAAAAAAAAAAAAAAAAAAAAAAAAAAAGAGAGAAAAAAACAAACTTACTGGAACTGACTGGATTTGTGTCATAATTTGTGATTGTATTGGATATTCGTCAACACACACACACACACACACACACACACACACACAAAATGGTATGGAGGGCTTCGTTTGCTGGGGTGGATCAATGTTTTGAAACAGACTGCACTGCTCCCTGTGGTCCCCCCCTCTCTCCCTCACCCCGGTGTTGTCTGGCCCCCCCTCTACCTTTCCTCTTTCCTCACTCTGGTAATTTCTGTCCCCCCCCCCTCTATCCTGTGTTGTCTGCCCCCCCTCACTTCCCTCTGCCCCCCCCCTCTTCCTTTCCTCTTTCCTCTGCCCCCCTCTCTCCCTTTCCTCTTTCCTCTCCCCAGTGGTGTCTGTCCCCCGTCCCACACTCTCCCTTCCCTCTTTCCTCTCCCCCACCCTCACTCCCTCCCCCCTTTGCTCTCCCCAGTGGTAGGCTATCTGCAGCAAGTTGTGTTGGTGTGGGCGGGGCCAGGATGTCCAAAAATGGGGGGGAGGGTGTAGGAGTGTAGCCTAAGCCAGCCAGGTTTGGTTTGCTATATAGCCTAGGTGGTCTGAGAGGGAGAAAGAAAGTGACTGAGAGTAACCACCCACCCGTCCTCAATTTAATTAAGAGGGTATATAATCAATTCACTTTTGTTACATTGGAGTGTTTTGATTCCTCCACAGTATGTCAGGAAACAGGACCAGATGAACAAAATTAATGATGTTCTGTTGTTTGGAAAAGTAGACAGAAAATTGAAGGTTAGCGAGTCCTTCAAACATTACCACGAAACACACACACACACACACACACACACACACACACATGGAAGGAGCTTGTTTCGTGGCATAGTCAAGAGGAATCAGAAGCCACCAGGTCTCATCATACACAATCACACACAAGGTCCCTTAACAAGACATCATTATTTTTGTTCATCTGGTCCTGTTTCCTGACATACTTTGGAGGAATCAAGGCACTAAAATGTAACAATATAGTGTAGCCTAATATTCCCCTTATGTTTCATTCACAACAACATTATTCTCAAAGTATACCATCATACCAGAAAGATAATAAAACTTTAGACAACAACAGTATGTGTGTGTTTATTTATTAATTTTGTGTGTGTGTGTTCTTTTTTGTTTTTATTTTTATTTGTGTGTATGTGTTCTTTTTTGTTTTGTGTCTATGTGTTCTATTTTGTGTGTGTGTGTGTGTGTTCTATTTTGTGTGTGTGTGTGTGTGTGTGTGTGTGTGTGTTTGAGTCATCTTTGTTAACGGAGGGAAGGCACAGTCAAGAATACCAAGCAGGTTCTCACAGTAATGGTGGTAGTGGTAGTGGTAGTGGTAGGAGGAGTGGTTGTGGAGGGAGTGATGTTAGTGGGATTGGTGGTAGTGGTGGTGGTAGAGGGAGTAATGCAGAGAGTGGTGGTAGTAGTAGTGGGAATGATGTTAGTGGGAGTGGTGGTAGTGGTGGTGGTGGTAGAGAGTGATGTAGATAGTGGTGGTAGTAGGAGTGAGAATGAAAGTAGTGATAGTAGTGGTTGTGTTAGGAGTGGTGGTAGTAGTAGTAGTGGGAATAATAGTAGTGATAGTAGTGGTGTTGGTAGTGATGGTAGGTTAGGTTAGGTGGTAGGTATGTAACCCTACCATGCCACCAACCCTTTCCACATCTCATTCACCTGCTACATGAGAGAGGAGGGGAGGGGAGGGGGGTGAGGTGTGCCAGTACCCCTATTCCCCACTCTGTTCTTCACCCTCCCTATCCCTCTCTCCTTCATTCACTTCTTCCCTCTCTCCTTCCTTCTCTCCTTCCTTCACTTCTTCCCTCTCTCCTTCCTTCACTTTTTCCCTCTCTCCTTTATTCACTTCTTCCCTCTCTCCTTCATTCACTTTTTCCCTGTCTCCTTCATTCACTTCATCCCTCTCTCCTTTATTCACTTCTTCCCTCTTTCCCTCCTTCATTTCTTCCCTCTCTCCTTCCTTCATTTCTTCCCTCTCTCAGTTCTTTAGTTTTTCCCTCTCTGTTCTTCAGTTCTTCCCTCTCTCCTTCCTTCAGTTTTTCCTTCTCTCCCTCCTTCATTTCCCTTTTCTTCATTTCTTCCCTCTCTCCCTCCCTTATTTCTTCCTTCTCTCCCTCCCTTATTTCTTCCTTCTCTCCCTCATTCACTTCTTCCATTTTCTTCAGTTCTACCCTCTCCCTCCTTTTCTTGTTCCCTCTGCCTCTTGCCCCACACCCCTGCCCCTGCCCCTCCTCCAGGTCTTCCCTAGAGGCACAACAATCCAGTACCAGTAGCAAGTTAGGTTAGATTAGACCCGGTTTGCTTTGAGGGACTGAGGTTAGGTTAGGTTAGGTTAGGTTAGACCCGTTTTGCTTTGAGTGACAGGATACGATACGGTTAAGGTTTACACACACACACATACTCTCTCTCTCTCTCTCTCTCTCTCTCTCTCTCTCTCTCTCTCTCTCTCTCTCTCTCTCTCTCTCTCTCTCTCTTCCCTGACGAGAGAGTGAGTGAGTGACGGGGGGGAGGAGGGAGGGGAGGCATTATACAAGGCGTGCCCCACCACCCTCAGGTTCACCCCAAGGGCACCACCACCACCACCACCTACACCACCATCATCAGTAGGAAGAGATTCGTGGTATATACAGTACATGCTCTGTAGCCTAACATACAGCCATGGGTAATAGAGGTAGACCAGGATAGCCTATACATACAAGGAGTAGCCTACTATACTCTGTTCAAAATTTGTGTTCCTTTTGGCCTCTTATGCTTAGATAGATAGAAATAGATAGATATAGATAGTTAGATAGATAGATAGACATAGATAGATAGAAATAGCGATAGATAGACAGATAGAAATAGCTAGATATATAGATAGATAGAAATAGCGATAGATAGACAGATAGAAATAGATAGATAGAAATAGCGATAGATAGATAGATAGAAATAGATAGATATATAGATAGATAGAAATAGCGATAGATAGACAGATAGAAATAGCTAGATAGAAATAGCGATAGATAGATAGATAGAAATAGATAGATATATAGATAGATAGAAATAGCGATAGATAGACAGATAGAAATAGCTAGATAGATAGAGGCTAGTGGAACACAAATTTTGAACAGACTATAGACAACAACTCAACACAGTTCCAACAAGTAAATTTTCCAAACCATTCTCAACCAACATTTGAGAGACGTTAAGAAGACTAACATTTTCTAACTCTGTTTAATTACTCTCCAATACTCCTTTTTAGCTCCGGCCTAAGCAGAGAGCTCTAGGTTTTATCCGAATTATTGTTCTTGTTGTTGTTCTTCTTGGGGTGACCACTTCTTAAAAGGGGTTCAACTCACTCACTCACTCACTCTCTTCCTCCCATCCATTTTCTTTTACCGACATTGAATCATTTATTATTATTATCATTTTTTTTTCTTCTTGGGGTGACCAATATTTAAGAGGTTCAACCGAGGGGTTCACCCTCAATAAAAAGGGTTCATTTTCAAAATTTCAATATAACCATATGAATACAAAAATCCAGATAAAACATAATTAATATTTTTGAGACCTTTACATATGGATATTATATTATTTCACTTGAATCATTAAGAGCCGGAGCTTTTGAAGGGTTACTTGTTTTTTTTTTATCAGCATTCAGCCATGATTGTACAGTCGGCAGCAAATGTTAGCTTCACTCCTTATATAATGATTCTTTTTAATTCCTTCCCTCCTCTGAGCATCATTCCTTTTCCACTTCATTTTCCACTTGGCTTAACACATTCTCTTTTCTAGTCCTTTCTCTTTCCCTCTGGTCTACAACTCTGTGTGTGTGTGTGTGTGTGTGTGTGTGTTTTAATTAGGTTATCCCAGTTGCCTAATGTGCATGTGTGTGTTTATTGTTTTATTCTGTCTGTGGCGATGTTACCCTAGTTGTGTGTGTGTGTGTGTGTGTGAAGTAATTAGTTAATGTGTGTGTGTGTGTGTGTATTAAGGAACTATTTAGTCTAGTGTGTGTGTGTGTGTGTGTGTGTGTATTAAGGAACTATTTAGGCTAGTTGTGTGTGTGTGTGTGTGTGTGTGTGTGTGTGTGTGTGTGTGTGTGTGTGTGTGTGAATGAACCAACTTAACGTGTGGAATGAGGGTAACACATTATAACCAGATATATATAGGTCACTAGAGTCTACATGGTCAACTCTGTTCTGTCTGTCTGTCTGTCTGTCTCGTGTCGTCTTATAGTACAACTTAAAATTAATTACGTGCCTTAATTAATACCACTCACATACCTTTAATTACACATTTAAGTACACATTAAGTACACGTTAAGTACAGCCTGATCGACAAACGTTAAGTACAGCCTGATCGACACAAGTTAAGTACAGCATGATCGACAAACGTTAAGTACAGCCTGATCGACACAAGTTAAGTACAGCCTGATCGACAAACGTTAAGTACACCATTAAAAACACACAAAAAAAACTGAAAAACTAAAAAAAAACTGAAGCTTTCACTGGGTCTTTAACCT